>BHFT01004899.1:84794-106848 GCA_004320025.1 Laticauda laticaudata
CCCCCCCCCCCCCCTTGGTGGTCATGTAACCACATTTTGGGCACTCTGCAACCAGCTTTCATTTACAGCTCTTTGTGGCACCCCACAATCACAATTTACAATGGTTTTTCCCAAAACTGGTATTTACTTCCAGTTTCCAGCAAAACAGGCTATATGAACACTGGTTTGCTTATTGACTAACACATTCACTTAATGATCGCCACAAAAAAGACTATAATATCAGGTCAGTCATGTGATGACCTGTTTTACAACTATCACAACTTATGATTACAATTCTTAGATTCAATTACAATTATAAGTCAAGGTCTACGTGTAGTTTGATTTGACATTGTGTTAAGTCATAATGAGTTTTGGGGGTCATATAATGCATTGATTTGTCAACTACAATGATTAGGTTCATAGAAGACAGAAAGCCAAAATTAGTTAATTTAGTAAACCATGATGTCTAAATGTATTCTTACAATGAATATATGCAAAATGCATATATAGCATTTTTTCTAAAATATGAAACAGCCTTGAAATATTTTGTAATTTTAACCTTGCTTCAAATAAACCAGGATGCTTTACTGTAATCATTGCCTAGGGCATAGTTTTTTCCATTATCTTTGTCAATGTGGTGAGCTTAATAAATAGTCTCTTACAAAACTACATGGGCCATCACTGGCATAAGAGTAAAGCTGTTGGGTTCAAGATAGGAAGAGAAAATAAAAACTTTATTTTTAAAATTTATATATCACCTGTGATTTGGCAGCATATGATGGCAAGAATAAAGAATTGCATGAATCCAGAAGCATGTTTTGACAGAAGCAACCCCCCTCCTCAATATTTATTAAAGAATTTGCAGAAAACTTGTTTCTGGATTTATAGTACAAATTATCACAAATCCATTTGTTGTGTTTGATTTCTTGTCTTTCCACTTCACATAGCAGCCGTAATTTCTGCTATGCTTACCAATGGGTGGAGATAGGATGGGAATATTTCACTCAGCTGTTTTCTAGCATTTCTGGTTGTTGGTAGTATGACACTGTCAAAGGCTGATCACCTTAGTATCATTTTGTGATATTAATACAGCTATAGATTTTGAGATTTCTAGTTCTATTCAGAAAAAAGTGCACTGTTTACAAGTTCATGTGAGTGTTCTCTATATGGTGAGATGATACGAGATTTTTCAAATGTGATATAGCCTGTAATTAAAGTTCTAAATTAAAATTCCCATTATTTCTGAACAAGTAATTATGCTAAGCAGAAAAGACGCAATTGCAGTTCCAATATGTTTTGTTTAGAAGGTACAATTTAGTTGACATTGTAAGGAGAGATACTGATGTGAGACATCATGAAATAATCTAGGCTTCCTGTGAAAATGTCTTGACTAATTTAATAAATTATTCTATCAAAACATAGCATTGATGATGATTTGATTCTACAGTTTCCAACTTGATACACTCAAGTTGATATACTCTAGCTCTTATAATCCCCAATCCATAGTGTTTAAAATCATGGGATTATATCCTGAAATATTAGATGGATATTGGTTTAGAAAAGGCTTTATGTACCATCCAAACTTAATGAGGCCTGTTCTCTGGCTGCTGTTTTTTTTCATATCTAGATTAGGTAGAGACAAACGGAATAAAAAACCTAGGGCAGGGACTGGACTGTTGTATCCTATGGGACAGGACTGGTTGACTGGTTAGGGCTTGAAAAGTGTGCTTTATAGTGAATTTCTGATCACCAAAAACTAAGAGTAAACCACCTACGGGCACCTATAGGTAGCCATGATAATGACAAAATATTCATTTTGATAGCACAGTGCAAACTATGCCCTTTCATATCAATATTGTGACATTGCATACAACTTCTTCAGAGTGAGGTTTTTTGTGTAGCATTTTTCTTTACTATCCCTTGTGCCATCTGTCTTAGGTTTTGTTTCTAAATTTCTAAAGATCATTCCCAGTCCAAATAGTGGAACTTGCAAACTATCAAGTACAATTTAACTATAGAGTATATGAAGTGACATCTATATAATAAAAACAGCCTGCTTTTCTTTTGTCTTGGTGTTGAATGATTCAACGTTCTTGTTTTAAGTAACTTATTCAGTTATTTTTGTAGAAATAACGAAAGCCTTAAATTTCATCTTTTGAAATATCTTTGGGCATTATTTGTTGTGGCAATGTGCACTAGAGCCTCCCCTTTTTGACACCAGGAACTGGTTCCACGGCAAGAGTTTTTCCGTGAACCAGAGGGGTCATGGTTTCTTGTGCTGCCTGCATCCTGTGCAGTTATGGGGTTCAAAAAATTTTACTGTCAATTCTGTGGGTGTGGGTGTGGCTTGGTGGGTGTGGTGTGGCTTGGTGGACATGGCAGGGGAAGGATACTGTAAAACCACTCCTGGGGGAAGGTTACTGCAAAATCCCATTCCCTCCCCACTCCACTAACCTGCTTTCCAGCTCCATTCTCCTGTGCATGACAACAAAAGAGGACCCAGCCGATCAGCTGGAACTCAGGCAGAGAATAGATGGGGGCGGGGCCAGTCAGAGGTGGTATTTGCCGATTCTCCAAACTACTCAAAATTTCCGCTACTGGTTCTCCAAAACTGGTCAGAACCTGCTCAATACCACCACTGATCCTGCAAATGGGGCTTTGCTTGTTTGCACGGCCCAGTTTCTGGCATGCCACGGACCAGGGGTTGGGGACCCTTCACTAGAGATAAATGTAAGTGCTCGAGAATACAACTTACAGTAGATGTTCTTTACTATATATATTATATTGAATTTGGACTCAAGGTAAGTACAGTGGTATACTGCCATACATATTGAACTACACAATTCAGTGAACAGTTCCAGAGTCCAGTTCTCTAAAACAAATCACCTTACCTTGTTCTCCAAATCATTGACCTTGTTGATGAGTTCCAGGAATCTAGAATCCTTACCTAGCCTTCTACTTCAGCTGAGGGATGGGGATAGTCATATTCCACTTTGGTTGGGAAAGGGAATAAAAAAAAAAATCTTAACCATGTTATATTCCAATATAATTTAAAGTGATATACAACACCAAAGCAGTATCTATATATTCAGATCAAATTATTTCAATATAAATTGTTGCATACACTTACTGTAATTGTTAACTGGATTGCTGTAATCACTTGGGGGAATGTTATTTCTTTCAATATCCTTCCTTGACAGATTGAAATATAAACATACAGACAAATATGCAGTGGAATGCAGTTACTCATCTGCTTAACGGAATGTTGGAATGGTGCCTTTTGTAGGACAAGCTCCATTTACTACAGGGCAAACAGTTTTATAAAACAGATGGTAAAATTTACTTTTCAAGTACAGTTTGGACTTTTTCAGGAAAGCAGAAGCTGCACAGACAGGTTTATGAGAGAAGAATGTAGGAGTGAATTGGTACAATTAGGTGCTCTTGGGAAAAAAAAGAATAGGGTAGTTGTAGTTGTTCAGAATAATTTAACAGCATTAGCTGTCTTTATTACAAACAAAAGAAACTTCAGGGCAAAAATGGTCATCAAACTTTCCACACACAGATCTAGTCATTGCTGCATTTTATTTTCAAATATGTTGCCATTATGTTAATATGCTTGATGGATTTGGAGAATAATATGCAGAAATAACTATGTTCTGAATGTTTCAATAAATTTCAATCCTTATCATTCAAGTTTGACATTTCTATAGGATATCCCGCCCAAAGGTTGGGGTGTGTACTGTGCAATGTATGTATTCATTTGGCTGACACAATACTAGACCAATGTACCTGTAATTCTTGTATAGCCACTTTACGATTGTACAGCTTATTTTCTTTTGGTCATCTTATTTAGCTTTCCTGCTTCTGTAGTCCATGAAGCTTTATGAAATCAAGAGTGTTAAACTCTTACAAAACTGAGGGCAGAAAGAAGTTTGTGATAGTCCTATTGAAGCCACTAATTCTAAGAATTTAATATTTGTGGGGGGGTGTCATGGTTTTCCTATAGATGCGAGCATCTTTAGTAAAAGATATTTAAAAACAGGTTTAGGAATAACAGAATAGGTAGTATGTATACCAGTGTTCAAGTGTTTTTAAAGGAACTTCATATAAATAACTATATGTGTTATTGTAATAGTAATGTTGTAAAAGTAGTTCATCAGGTGGACTGCAAGGCAAAATCAGGACTTGCATCTCTGGAATATATCAATTGGGCATCTTTAAGACAGTGTGCTCTAGAGGAAGTATTTGATTTATTCAATGTGATAGACTAAAAAGTGGCTGGGTATGTGTGGCTCAATATGGGATATGAACAAAGTGGAGTGTATTATGTTATATAGACAGGCAAATGGTTTAATTTGGTAAGCCTTGGCTTAGGTTATTTTGGTTAACATGTGTTGGAGTTGGGAGTTTCAAAGTCAAATATCAAATTGATTCAAAGGCAATTCATTTAGAACATGACAGGAAAAGGTACATTCTCCTCCATGCTACTGCGAGAGCCCAGGATGGGTTAGACTCCTCCTGATGACATCATCAAGCTGAGTCTGTTTTGTATAAAAGTAGGAGCCTGTGGGAAAGCAACCAACTTTGACTCAGCTTCTTTCAATGACAATTGAGCTAGTGTCTCTGAAAGCAGTTTTAGCAACAAAATGAACAGCGATCTTAGATCATTGGCACAGCACCCGGGGACCCAGTGCAGCTGTGCCTTCAGGAGAGTGGGCCTCTGCTCTCCTGCAATGCCAAGGATTTGACGTTTTCAAACCAAGGGAGACTGTAAGTAAGGGAGAAGCCCTTGGCCCTCCCCTACAGCTCTTCCTTTGCGATTTCGGTTGCCGTGATTCGTAAAGATCGTATCAGCAATAACTGCACCTCTCAACTGATTAAAAAAAACCCATGGTTTTTTCCCTTTCTAGCCGATTTCATCGCTTCGGCTGTTTCCAGCCTAGGAGCGACTAACAGCCATCGTAGCCTGTAATTCTTGCAAAAGGCCATTTTGAAAGCTTCTTTCAACGCATCTGGTGAGCGGCCATTTTAGGTGGCCTCATCTACTAACAGCCGCCTCCTATTCCCAAAAGGACCCTAATTCAGGATACTGCACAAGCAATATATAGTGAGGGTCGTTCCCAGCACCTTTTGTGTCTGCTTATGCCAAGACAAGATCCACACAGAGCTTTTGGGCCTGAACACCCAAGGCCTCCAGACTGTCAAAAGAATAAGGAGACAATGTTCTCAATCTGTTCAAAGGGAAGTAGTGGCCAAGACCCCAGGGCCAAAGCTTTGGGCCCCAAGGAAACATCCCAGGCTGAACTAAAAGCAGAGAAACAAAGACATGCAGCCTTGGAGAGACAGTTCTATAAAACTATTGAACCAATAAGGGGACAACTGCAACAGGCTTCCCAACCAGCCAATCCTCTGGTGGTTCAGGCAGGTACTTCCAGGGGGTGGAGGAACCCCAGCCCTCTTAGCCACCTCCAATCCTGCTCCCCAGAGAGGCTTGAAATCCAAGTCGGCGCCTAACCTGAGCAGATCAGTCCCCAACTTCATTCAGGCTCCTTGGGACATCTGTTATCTGTAGCCTAAAGTAGCTCTCAACCAAGACCAGAGGCTACTTTTTTCACCAACAATGGCAGGCTTTCGGCCCCCAGATCCTCCATCGGGTGGCAGACCCTCTGACATCCACAATGTTAGTCTCTACAACCATCAGACAGGTCCTAGCAGAAGGGCGTCCAACATATCTTTAGGCCCTCAGACAGGTCCCAGCCCACTTTTCTAGCCTATTCACAGGCCCAGATCCCCAAAAGGGATGACCTCACCTTGTGGAGCACAGGGCCCCTCCTACCCACGCAGAATGGGTTATTTCGAGCAGGGAGACTATGCAGAACCATCTGAACATAGCCCTCCCCTGCATCTGAACGGAATAGGAGAAATCTGGGAGCCAACCTCTCGGAGGAAGAGGTGGATCTGAGGCCTGATCAACCTCTCTCAGCTGCAGTATTCAAACCTACCTTATTTAACTCCTCCTCCACAAGGCACTGGTCACAGCCAGTTGTCCTTGGAGGAACGGCCCCCGAACCTCAAGTGGTGCAATCGGGGCAGTGGGATTCCCTTTTCTCCAAACCCATTGTTCACTCGGAGGTCCTTCCATCCCTCATTATTTTTCTGGACTTAGTCAAGGAGCAATTTGCCTTCCCCACTGCAGGCCCTGCCCATCTTCTCATGATAGGCGGTTTTTACAAAATGGGCCCTTCCCTAGCTATCACTGTTGGTAGACGCCCCGTCATGGCTTTCTTCTTGAGCACTCACTACCGAAACTGAGTCCGAGGACGTAATAAAGGCAGAGGAACAAACTCTCCCGAACAAACATTGAAGCCTCTGCTGGGCCATCTGGGCTTCAACTGCTGCATCGTTTTTTTACAAGTTCTTCCATCTCCTGACTGCACCAACTACAAGGCCGTTTAGTCTCATCAGACTTTAGATTTGCATCAAGCTCTCAATAAATTATAGCAGTCAGTCAGAGTTCACGACAGACACCACCCTTCAATGCCTCCAAGTTCTTCTCTAGGGCCTTGGCATCGTCTGTGGCAGCAAGAAACTGCTATGGTTATGAAATTGGCAAGCAGAGCCCCGGCACAGTGAAGCTGCCTTTGGCCCCCTGCACCAGTGAGAAGCT
Organism: Laticauda laticaudata; assembly: GCA_004320025.1. Classification (NCBI taxonomy): domain Eukaryota; kingdom Metazoa; phylum Chordata; class Lepidosauria; order Squamata; family Elapidae; genus Laticauda; species Laticauda laticaudata. The sequence continues at coordinate 91,441 of BHFT01004899.1, forward strand.
GTTCGGTGATGCTCTCGATCCATTCGCCATTGAAACATAAGGACAAAAGAAAAGTTCTTTCCTTGACAGGAAGAGAGCAGACTTCCACCCGACCCCATAACGCACCACCCCATTCAGACCTGAAATACTTCTTCAAGCCGCAAACTGATTAAGCAAATCCGAAAAGAATTGGAATTATGGGCCAAATTAAAACTGTCTATATTAGGAAGAATAGCAACGTTGCAAATGAATACCTTACCAAAACTAATATATCTATTCTAAATGATTCCAATTAAATTAGGGAAATCTTTGTAGAACTGAATAAAATGACATCCAAGTTTGTCTGGTTGGGCAGCAGCCACGTATTATGAAACTACTACAAGTTAAGAGGAGCAGAGGCAGTTCGCGGCTACCAGAATGGGAGCTTTTTTACCAGGCAATGGTGTTGAGTTGGATTAAGGATTGGATTAAATTAAGAGACAAGAGAATCTTAACATTAGAGGGACATGACTCTTGATAGGTTGGCATGCATTTTTGTGGGAAAAATAAAAGTAATATACATACCTATTTCAAATCAACACCTAATAAGAGATTCTTGATTACAATTTGGAAAAAATCAAAGGTAAACACTTTACAGAAATCCACGATGGCTGTCAACCATGGAAGCCATAATACATCCAAATAGATTAGACCTACGGAAAATGGTAAGCTATGGAAAACTATTAGATAGTCAAGGGAAATTAAAATCAAACCAAGAAACTGAAAGAAAATGAATTATAATTGATTGTGGCCATATTTGCAAATTCAAAATAAATATAAAAAAGACTCAAAGATTTTGGATTTGACAAAGAGGAAGAACCAACTGGATAAAATATTAATGGGACAGAATAAAACTTATGCAACTAGAATTTCTATCGTCACCAGAAAATTTGTTGTTCTGCCCTGTTTCCGGGACAGTTCACGAAGGGCCCTTATGGAATCGGCCATTCAACACCTGGTCGACATAAGGGCCCTTCAACCAGTCCCTGAACTCCAACGGGGACATGGCTTTTATTATCGCCTTTTTGTGGTCCTAAGGCCTCGGAGGGTGGCAAGCCATTCTTGATTTAAAATTTCTGAATGAGTTTATCCCATACAGGGTGCTTTAAAATGCAGACTCTGCATTCTATTCTATTTGGTGAGGGCGATCTCCTCTCTTCCATTGATCTCACAGAGGCTTATCTCCACATTCCCATCTTGCCTCATCGTTGCCAGCTTCTCCGTTCTCTTACCAGAATTCCCACTACCAGTATCGAGCCCTTCCTTTCGGGCTCTCGTCTGCTCCAAGAGTCTTCACAAAGATACTTTCGGCATTGGTGCTTTGCTCCGGTCTGTTCCAGTGAGGATCCATGCTACTTGGATGACATTTTGATACTGTCAATCCTCTACCCACTCCGCTCATCGAGATCTACAAACCACACTCCATTGCCTTCAGTACCATGGCTTTTCCATCACTCCAAGAAGAGCCATCTCTTCCCTACGACCAGATTGCTCTACCTGGGAGCTGTCATTGACACAACTCTGTGCCAAGTTTTTCTATCTCCTGATCAAGGGAAGAGCCTTACCGAGATCATTCGACAGGTTCAACGTCAACACACTGTCTCCCTTTTTGCTCTTGTCCAAACTATTGGGGAAAATGATCTCATGCATCAGCATTGTTCTTGGGCACGGCTACACTCCCGAGCTCTACAATGGTTCCTGCTCCCCTTTCAACAAGCAGGAACCAGCCACACATTTGCCAGGGTCCAGCTCACTCTGCAGATCGGTGAAGTGGTGGCTCTCTCCAGCCCTTTGGAAGGAATTCCTGTTCAAGGAATTGGACAGACAGCTCATCACCACCAATGCAAGTCTCCTGGGTGGGGGACCACATGGACGAAAACATAGCTCAAGGGATTTGGTCCCGGATAACAGGACCAGACCCTATAAACTGGCTAGAACTCAGAAAATATTATCTTGCACTGAAACATTTCAGGGACATGAATGGCTGGATCCCATGTGCTGCAGTGTTGACGGACAATATGCTACAAAGGCGCATGTCAACAGGCAAGGGGGTATAAGATCCAGGGCCCTTATGAAGGAAGCCGAACGGTTGGGGCAGTGTGCAAAGAGACACCTGCTGTCTATCACAGCAGACCACATTTCGGGAGTCAACAACTCCTAAGCCGATTGGCTGAGCAGGAGCTTAGTTGACCATGCAGAATGGTCCCTTTCCCAATCTATATTCAGGGATCTCTCCCTCAGGTTTGGGACCTTGGAGGTAGACTTTCACCTTTCCCAAAACTCTCAAGTAAACAGGTTCCTTCACCAGGTTTCCTTGGCAGGGAATGGAGGCAGACCAATGCACTTTGGAGCAGATGGCCCACTGGTCTCCTCTAAGTCCTTCCCCCTCTTCCCATCATTCTGGCGATCATTTGGAAAATGTTGGAGGAACAGGCAGAACTGATTCTCCTGGCCCCCCATTGGCCCTGGAGATCCTGGTATGCAGATCTGGTGAACCTGTTTGTAGCCACTCCCTGGAGGATCCCATACCACAAGATCTCCCTGCATTAGGGAACCCTGCTCCACCCGGATCCCCAGTGGTTCAAACTGACCATGTGGTGATTGAGCAGCAACAGTTAAGAGAGGCTAATCTCCCAGAAAGGGTCATCCTTGCTATACAGGTGTCTTGGAAACCATCTACGATGCACTTCTACGATGCCACTTGGAGGGTTTTTTGTCATTGGTGTCAAAGAGAAGGTCTCACTCCAACATTAGCTGAGGTAGCAGAGATCCTCAGTTTCCTTCAAGATGGCCTAGAGAAGGGCCTTGCACCTAACACCTTACACTGTCGGGTAGTGGCTCTTTCCTCAGTCCTCTCCTGGGACTCATTTCCTTCCTTGTCCCACCACTCTTCAGGATGGAGATTCCTAAAAGGGGCTTCCAATCTCTGTCCTCCTGTGGTTCACAGGTTTCCATTCTGGGACCTTCACAAGGTTCTCCTGGCTCTAACAAAACCTCCCTTTGAACCCCTCAGAAAGGTGTCCCTTCAATTCTTAACCCTGAAGATGGTTTTCTTAATAGCTATCACATTAGCTAGAAGGGTGTCGGAGTTGGCTGCTCTCTCAATACGGTAGGACCTCCGCACATTTCATGACAACAGAGTTGTTCTCCATCTCTACCTATATACTTAAGATTAATACCGTGTTCCACAGATCTCAGGACATAGTGGTACCTGATTTCTGTCCCTTTCTGCACCACATCCTAGAGTGCAAGTGGAACACCCTAGATGTTAGAAGGGCCCTTAGAATTTACATCAAACACACTTCGACGTTTAGAAAGACAGAGGCCATGTTTGTGCCTTTTTCCCCTTCCCACTGGGGAAACAAGGACTCACCTCCCACCTTAAATAGGTAGATTAGGGCATGTATTGCACAGGCCTACAAAGCTAGAGCTCTTCTGGTGCCCCAGGGCCTGACAGCACACTCCACTAGAAGTGCTGCGACTTCAGCTGCCTGGGCCACCCAGGTGTCTCTAGAAGAGATTTGCAGAGCAGCTACATGAACATCCCCATCTCCATTAATCAGACACTACCTCTAGGACTCCTATGCTTAAATGAGTGTGGCTTTCGGCAGTTGGGTGCTTCAGTGAGTGGTGCCAACTTTGGAGTGATTAATCGGATGAGGACCCTCCCGAGGACGTGCAGGCTTTGGTATGTCCCTTCCTGGGCTTTCGCAGCAGCATGGAGGAGAATGGGCATTGTTAAATTTACCTGAGAACACCCTTTCTATCTATGCTGCTAGAGAGCCCAGCCTCTCCCTTGTTTCATCCGGACTATAGTAAGATATGTTATTGTTCAAGATTCTCTTTTGGCTTTTAGAGACAGTCACTAAAGTCTGTCAAGTATCTTTGCCAAAGCTGGGGTCACTCCCACAGGCTGCTACTTTGATACAAGACAGACTCAGTTTGATGATGTTATCAGGAGGAGTCTAACCCATCCTGGGCTCTCTAGCAGCATAGACAGAAAGGGCATTCTCAGGTAAATTTACCAACACCCATATTACAAAAAAGGAATGTGAAGGAAGGAAAGGAAAAACTCTGGAGCTGCTGTACAGATAACACCAAGAAACAGCCACTAGATTTACATGATGAGATGTTTAGAAAGGTAATCCGGATTGTTTTGTCATGTTAGAAGATTACTTTTAAAATTTATGTTTGCCAAACATCTGGTTAAAAAAAAAATCCCGGGGAAGAAGGACATAAAATGCCAGAGCCAGATATCACTTTTCTTGAAGAACACACAAATCTCTGCATAAAAATGAGAATTTAGTAAATAGCTTATTATTATATCAGTGGTGGTCTATATAAGTGGTGGTATGCTACCAGTTCGGCCCAGTTCTGCCGAGCCGATAGCGGCGATGAGCAGCAGAGACCGAACCGGTTCTCTTCGCCACTCTGCTGTTAGGCCCACCCATCCACCCAGGCTCCCATACTCACCTTTATCCTTTGAATTTGAAGCACAATTGCTTTGCGTGGCACAGAAGGTGCCACGTGGCAGCTGCTAAAGTGACCGGGAAAGTGCAGGATTGCAGGAGGTGAGTTGGAATGCCTCTGCACCTGTGCAAATGCCTCTGTGTCTGTGCAAAGTGCATGTTTGATGTGCGCATGCATGCAAAATGGGTGCACGCATGCAAAGCGCACCCACCGAACTGTTGGTAAAAGTTTTTGAATGCCACCACTCTTCTATATCACTGATAAAGTCAGTGATGTTTTGGAATGGAGTTTATAAATGTGTCATAATTATTAATATACAAAAGTTATTTGATAATCCAGAGACTTGAAAAGCATTCTTCTTGTGACAACTCTTTCTCATGTAAAATTGTAAAAATATCAGGCAATTAGTGTTTACTTCCAGCATCCAGAAATACTTGACATTCCTAGAATGCCAAGTTCTAATAATTTGTTATTCCAGTATTTGACCCATTTATATATGTATGTTTAATGCTCTAAAAAGGAGAAGTCATATGTAGCTTGTAGATTTGTTTTTAACTATTTTAAATATTAAATACAGCACTGACATTCCCTACAACACCAGCAGCAAGCTGGTACTTGGCTCAATTTCTGCCTTGAAGGAAAGGAGTGGAGAAAATGTTGAAAGATAGCCGACTTTGTTACAGTAGCTTCTAGTGGCCATGATGAAAGTAATTATACAAGCCCAACATGTAAGATTAATTGCAGGAACATGTAATATTTTCAACAGACATGAAAAAGAAAATATATTACAATCATTGCATATTTTCTGGATTGGTCTTCATTTTCTTGAGATTTTTATCTCAGAATTCAATTGTCAGTATGGCCATTGCTATACAACTTTATATACTTCTGCTTATGCAGGTTGGAAAAGACTGCTCTAGACTGTAAGAATAAATCTTTATTGAAGATAAGAAATCAGTGGTTTCCCCACCCTCAATGCTAGCTATCCAGGTAGTTTCTTAATCAGCTAATTAGCAGGCTGCATAGGATTAGTTATGCTCAAAGAAAGAATGAAAACCATGATTCCTCCCAGCAAATGACAGGTTTGCTAGTAGGAAGCTTGGTGAGCTTTTCCTAACTCCTCAATCTTGTAAAATAAGAATCAGTGACAAAGAGTGTGAAGCTGTTCAGTTGTGGCATTTGACACCGAGGCAGAATTTTTAATAAATAAGCAAAAACCACATCAAATATTCCTCCATCATATTTATTCAATAAAAGATGATATAATATAGGAGATGGGTATTGTACTGACCCAAACCTTGTTCCAAGAAAAGAAACACGAAACAGAGGTAACAGAAAAACCTTTTAATGATTCTTTATTAATTCCGTTCCTTTACAGTTAAAAGGATGTTTCAAATTAATTATTTCTGATAAGAATGAGCCTTGCCAAGGTGGTGCAAGAATACTAGATAAAGTTACTAAGGAAGATTTCAAACACAACCAAGATATTCCAAACATCCACAAGGCTTGAGTGCAAAAACTTGTTTGCTTCTTGCAAAGAACTCCGGTTTCTCAGCTGGCTTTTATCTCTTGAGGGAGGGGCTATTACCTTGCAGCCTTACTCCCAAGTCACCCATGCTGCTGCAGCTCCTCTTTCCTTTGAGCAGCCCTGTGTGCACGCGCACTGGGCACAGGCTCCTCGGGAACCTCTTCATCACTGCTGCCAGTCTCCACAATCTTTGAAATAAGCATTCCACTCCCTGATGGTCCTGGTCCCATTCCTGCATCATACTAGGTCCCTTACCTGAGTCCTCATTCTCCGAGACTCAGCCATCCACACCTGATGCCAGCAAACCACAACAGGTATATTTTAAAACAGGTTGCCAACCTTTTGGACCTTAGGGACCACCAAAGTCATAATTTTAAATACCAGGGACCACTAACCGGTTCTGTGGGCGTGGCCTAATTTGTGGGTGTAGCTTGGTTGTCATATGACTGGCTGGGCATTTTTCTATAAATATTGAATTTGTTATAAGAAAGAGCAACTTTTAGCCAAAATCAGGCAAAGCAGGCAGGCAGATTCAGTTGCTCACAGAATCATTCAGTAATCTATCTATCTGCCATCGTCTAACTCAGTCTCTCAAATTTGCTTGCCGTGAGTCTGCACTGAATAATAGAACCTTCAGTCCTAAGGGAGATTCGGCTATGCTTAAAAGCAGAGCTGAAGATCTAAAGACTAGGTAGAAAGCAAGAAATTCAACCATTTCCTGCTTTTTAGCTAATTTAAATCTCCTGGCATAGCAGAACAGATGTTGGTTGGAAAAAGAAAAATAGCAATTTAGCAGGAAAGTTTGCTGGGTAAGGAGTGAGTGTGCGGGGAGGGTTTCTGCGGGCCATGTGGGCGGTGCAGCCTTGTGTTTCTGTGCAGCCTGGGTTAATTGCTTTGGGGGGGTGCTCTGGGGGTGAGATTTCTCTGCGGCCCACCAAAATTTTGTCACGACCCACCAGTGGGCTGTGGCCCACCGGTTGGCAACCGCTGTGCGTCTCCTTCACTGTTCATATGGCACTATTGCCTGGATTCCTTTGCTTTTGCTGAGGCACCGTTTGGACGAAGGATACTACAGAAAGTTTTGCCACAGTCGGAGTGAATGCACCAGACAGTGACCCTCCCGTGGACATGCAGGCTTTGGTATGTCCCATCCTGGACTCTCGTCGCATCGTGGATGAGAAGGTGTTGGTATAATTACCTGAGAACGCCCTTTCTATCTATGCTGCAAGGGAGTCCAGCCCCACCTTTAGGCGTCTGGTCCTGGTGGGGGAGGGGTAAATTAATTGTTGTGATTTATCTTCCAGAAGGCACCTTATATCTGTCACGCATCTTCGCGTTAAAGCTGGGGAGCCAGCTAGGGGCTGGTTTTTATATAGTGGCAGACTCAGCTCTATGACATCAGAGGGAAGAGTCATACCCATCCTGGACTCTCTTGCAGCGTAGATAGAAAGGGCGTTCTCAGATAATTATGCCAATGCCCATTTTGTGCTAAAGCCTCTGATAAAATGTTTGTAATGTTGGAATTTATTTGATTTTATCTTCAAGGTTATTGCTGTGGTTATGGACACTTTCACAGATTTGGACATCTTCAGTGACCTTCAGGAAGCTTGTAAGAAGAGGCTGGTTCCTGTGTATATACTTCTGGATCGGAATTTCCTCTGCCATTTCTTGGAAATGTGCAAAAACTTGGAATTCTCCCCTGAACAGGAAAATGTATGTTTTGTGACATTTTTATCTTTACATATACATTGATAAGATTATTTGAACATGATTGAAAAAGAGGAGAAAGTAATAAACTATCTTTAGTAATATCATTAATAACTAAGTGATTTGGTTTCATAAATGATACTAAAAACCAGGATGAGGTAGTGAATCTTTCAAAATTACTTTCTCTAGAAGATAGAATTTTACCTACACTGATAAAATAGCTTTACAAGCTATCTTACAATCTCTACTATAGAGGGTGTCAATGATGCATCCATGACTGTAGGAAATAAACAAGTAATATAATCTCAGAGATTTGTACAATTAGTTTAGTATATATCCATCTGATAGCTTAAAGAGGATTAAGGTTCTCTATCTGCTGTCTTTTTTCCCCTCTTTTTACATTTAATACATGTATATTTATCCACCTACCCCAGCATAATTTTTTTTTACTGGTAAATAATTTCTGCTAGCCCCATTGTCCCATTTCAGTTCTGTATAGAGACAATGTAGACAATTTTATCTGTAACCTATGTGGTCTTCACAGGTGCCAAGCTACTTTAGTTTCCTACTGGTTTAGCTAATTCTTTGAGATCCATTATTAAAAAAAACCCAAGGTCCTAATTTTCTGTAGGATGCACTTTAAGTCCCCATTAAATGGAATATGAACAAAAGATCAACTGATCAGGTTAAGGCTTCAAGTACATCCATGTCTATCCCTACACTCACTGGAAAAACCAATTGAGTGAATTTCGTATTGGAGCAGAAAAAGTTTCTAACACATTAAAGTTTCTTTAATGTGCTAAGTCAGTAATTATGCTCCTATGGCAATATAATTGTATAAAGCAAATGTTCTGCTTTATAATCTGCTAAATTTGTTTCTGAATGGCATACTTTACCTCCCTCTCTCAATATGAAATGTACTTTTTCATCTGGGGTTGACTGCATTTCTCTTGGGGCCTGCCTGAGAAATTGACAACTCAAATTTTGGTTAAATCACTTTACTGTCCTGGATAGGTTTTCTTCATCACTGAGGAGGCAAATTATCCTGATCCAGCATATTATCGCAGTATCTTCACCCAGCCTAGATAAAGTTTTAATCAAAACTAAATTGATTTGAGATTTAGATTTACAAAATGTCAGGAATCAAATCATCCATTCCATTATGGCACAATTGTAGACTCTCCATTGTCAGTTCCTGGCTACTTCTGTAACGATCTGCATATTTCATATACAGTTATTTTATGATCTGCCATTAGCGACTGTTTGAAGTTCTGATGGACCATCCAGGGAGGTCCTTATGCAAATTTAAGGTTGGGCCCTCTTGCAGTCAAACGACTGCACTTTGGGTAATCAGCAACCAAGCTGCATTTACGGCCATTTGCAGTGTCCCACAGTTAAATCACCATGTTTTATGACTATTTTGCTAAAAACCAGCATTTGCTTACAGTTTTTGGCAAAATTGTGCTCCTTAGTAAACCTTTGGTTCACTTAACAACCACAGCATTCATTTAACAACTGTGTCAAAAATAGTCTAAAATTAGGTTGTGATGGGCAGGTACCATTATGATCATAACACAAAAAATATCTGTAGTAATATATGTTTTAAAAAAAATGATTTCAGTTGGAGCTGAATAAATAGTTTTTATTACAACTATAGCAAAATATATTAGTCTCCCATACAGCAATTGTATCTGGGATTGCTCAGATTCAGATGTTGAATCAGTAATTCATATATTGTTTTATTTCTCATTTACTGCCTTTAGCATCTGGCATTCATAAACCTGGTTTTCAGAAATTCTCTGATCAAAAAAATTATATTCTTCTGGAAGACGTAATTTGGTTTGCCACATTTTTAGGAACAGCAATGGGTTGCAGAAGCTAGTTGATATTATCTTGTCAACAAATGTTTCAGACTTAGGTTTTTCTTTTCCAGTATTCTTAATTTTGTATTTGTATTTTGTTGAGCTAGAACAATAAATAAAGGATTTGATTCAATTTCTGCCATTCTTATCATTTTTTCCAGTAGTTATCCCTTGCAGCAGATTTTCTTGACATTTTTTAATGCTATGTTTCTGTGCCTGTTACTAATAAGAATACTGATTTGCTGGTTTTATAGTGTACAGAAGCTCTAATGGAAAAATCTGCAGTTGAAGATAAGAATAGCATTGTGTTGTATCATCATAAATCTTTACACTGTCAAGCTCATTTTATCCCTTTGCCATATCAAAGGAATTGAATGGATGAGGCACAGTTCCATCCTTTTAACTGATGCAGAAAGAAATCTTAAATTACATAGAAGAAAAACAATCATTAAGATTAATTTTGAACAGTTTTAATTTTGGAACAAAGAAATGCATGGAACCCATTAGCACTCAGTAGATAAGCATGTTGACTTGACAATGACCCAAACATACTTCATTACTGTATATTATATTTCTGCATTGCCATTATACCCTTTTTATATGTAGGTGGCTAAACACATTGCCTTGGTAATTTTGTCTAAAATTTTGTCATTTTGAAAACAGTTAATGAGAGTCCGAACTATTACTGGAAACACATATTATGCAAGATCAGGAGCTAAGATAATTGGGAGTGTCCATGAGAAGTTCATGCTTGTTGATGGTGTAAGAGTGACTACAGGCTCCTACAGGTAAGTATCTGTTCTAAATTATGGCAAAACTAGCTTGGTCTCTTGGCCTCAATAAGTGGACAAGCTTTCTTCAGCTGAGTAACCCAGTTGATTTGACATAATTTTCCATAATCCTCCAGTATTTAATATTGCACAAAAGTATCCATGCAGGGAAAGCTAAATTCTTTCTTAGTAGATCCAAGAATGGATTGTTAATGGTTCCACATGGAATTTTGTGTGAAAAACAAGGCTGTGTTTCTTCCAAAACATTCTTGTTTTATATACATTTTTATATTGAAATGGAAGTATGATTTCTTTTGGGGTTTTAGTTTTCTTATTTAAACATCAAATTTCAGCTAGTTGTATCTTCTAGTTACCTGAATTACAAATAAAATACAGTGGGTTAATTTTTCTCTGTAAGCCAGTATTAAATGTTTCTCTCTGTCAGGATGCTTTCCCATTTTTTAAGAATATGAAGAACCCCAAAAGGCTTTTGTTTGAATGGATTTTATTTATCAATGCTTATTATATTAATAATTAAAATTGATGTATTTGCTGCCATTTCTCATGTTTGAAAGGACTTTAATATTATATTTGTTTTCAACAAAAGCTGACAAATTTTGAGTTTGTGGACCACTGTGAAGGTTTTGGAGAATACCCAGGGACCTTTAGGACCAGATTTTTAAAAATACTACTAAAGATGGTCCAACAAGCGTTAGCTTTTAAGAATCTAAGATTGCTTTTAAAATGTGAAATGTGGAGAGTGGGGACAAGCATACATATATTTAAACTGGAATGCTTTTGGTAAGAAATGATCTTGAGAAAGAGAAAAATGCACTTTCACCCAAGCTTCCTTTTCTTTATAAATGTTGTTATTGAAAGACTGGATTTCATCAAGTTAATAATGCCATTAACTTGGAGTAGGTCTAATAAGGTCTGCCTGGACTGCCATAAGCTTGTGTTTATACATAGCCTGTGGGCTAGAATTCATTCTTTACTATTATACTTGCAGCCATAGAGGATTCTAGTCACATTGGAGTTCTACACTATTAGTGCAGTGCTGACTTAACTTTCTTAATATATTCAAATAAAATTCATAGGGCATTTATTACAAAAACCCAAAATAGCTTCCTATTCATTTGTAAAGAATCTTGTTTATAAACACTTCAAATCCTATAACTATAGGTGAAGTTTGGTTGTTCATTTATTTAGCTATGATTAGGAAAGCAGAGATTCAAATTTACCCCTGAAATGAATTTGAGCAAGTGATATTCTCACAGTTTAATGTATTGCAGGCATAAGTATGTAAAACATCTTTGTGCCCATTTTTCCCGAGCTTATAATTTCTTGCTCAAAATATATCATTAAGCACTTTAAAATGCATAATTAAATTGTTATTCTTCTAGTGTAGGCTTGTCGTAATAGCCATCTGACAATTAGCTAATAATCATTTAACTTATTAAGCAGCAATGATTAAAATTCTTGGTTTCACCGTTACATAGTTAACTTATTATTCTTCCCTGGAGAACTCCCAAGTATATTGAGAGGAAAGTACAAGATATAATATAGTGTAATATTTTATCTTATACTCTTAATGTAGCCAGTCCTTTTTTTAACCAATTACATATAATTGGTGAAAATTGGATGAATAACTAAAAATTACTTTGCCAGCAATTAAATGTTACAGTATTGTTTGGAATAAGTACAATGCTTTCCCTCAATAAATTGTTTCAGACCTAGGATTCCTATATGTCCTCGATGAATTAGTATCTCGGCCTCAATATATCTGATAAAAATGGGGATAATTGTCTACTTTAAAGGGAAGGAAATTAATTCATACTATAAATGTATTGTATAATATTTTCTCTTTCCATCTTTCTAGCTTCACTTGGACTGATGGGAAGCTGAACAGCAGTAATTTATTACTACTCTCAGGCCAAATAGTGGAACATTTTGATTTGGAGTTCCGAATCCTGTATGCACAATCTAAGCCTCTTAATTCAAAGCTGCCTCAAAGCTGCGGAACTAGTATTTGCCATGAACATCTAGTCAATAAACTAACACCTTGCAAAAATTTCACTGTGGGTAATCTTCTGAGAGCTGAGTTTGTTCGGCTTTCAAGCTCCCCCAAGAAACTTGAAAGAGAAATAGAACAGGTGAAAGAGCTCCAAGGGGGACGGATGAGTGCTAAAAGGCCACATCTTAGTGGTGAAGAGGAATGGCATCGTGGTTCTGAAATGCTAACAAAACCTAAAGAGACAAACAGCCAGTCCACTCAGACTGAAACTTTAGACGAGAAGCGAGCAACAACATTCTTAAACTGTGCCACACAAACTACTACTTCTGTGGTTTCAGCCACCACCCAGACCACTACTCGATCTAGAATGGTGGGCACTCAGACGACAGTTGTATTTAAAACTTCTATGACACAGACTGACAAAAGAGATGATGTGGAAGTACCCCTGGCTCAGAAAATACCTGATCAGAGGATTCCTGATCAAAAAATCTCCTCCAAAGAAGGGTCTCCTATTTCTAGAAAGTCCACCTCAACTTCTTCTAGTGCACGATCACTTTCTTCATTGTCCTCTCAATGTTCTCGGGCAAGTTCTGCTGGTTCACTAACATCCCTTAGGTCTATTGACTATTCTGTCAATCATCGGGGAGATTATTTCCGCAAACTAAACAAGGAGAGGGAATTTCACTACTCTGTTATTCGATCCAAGCTTAACCATATGGTTTCCATGCTCTCGAGGAGGGGAAATGCGGCTGAAAATTACAGAGGTTGCCATCCAATGAGGTGTAACTTAAAACCTAAACAACAGATTAGCACAAGCCTAATAAATCTTAGAGACTTTGCACTGTATAATTCAAGTGACTGCTTCTGAGAAGGAAGGAGCTGTTATATACATAGTTGTCAGCAAGGAGATCCTTCTCTTCTTAAACTGCCCACTTCTGTAATATTACAAGATTTGATTGAGGCATGGAGAAAAAAAAAACTCTGCATGCAGCAGAGCTAATAGGTGGATCGACTTTAAGAATACAAAAGAAGGTACTCTTATTTTATTCTATAGATTTGTTTAAGATACAGCTGTTGGAGGTAGCCAGGTTTTGTACTTCAGCCTGTTTATTTTGTGGTACCCTATGAATATTTAGGAAGAAGGGGGATTGACTGTTTTTGTCAATGCAGTTTTTTAAAAAATTCATTATTTTTTACCCAAGAGTATGATCCAATCAAGCCATTAATAAAATAAAATAAAAGTATGGCAAATTTTCCACATGTCTCTTGCTAATCTTATGCTATAGTTAGACATATAGCGTTGATGAATTTAATAAAAAGCATTTATTTGCAACCATGGATTTTAGCAAAATAGATTGGATGTACATTTTGAAAATAAAATATTTTTTAAAAATGAACTTTTCCAAAAGTGTGTTAAGACATTTGAGAATCCAAATCTAGTCTCTTGTGATTGTATCTCTGATGTTCACAATTTCAATCTGAAAACCTTTTGGTCGCCCTTTGTTCATAAATTTATTGAATTACAAAATTGTATATTCAGTTCCCCATTGTGGGTAGAGATAGCATCCAGGATTGGGTTATCAGTCGCTGCTTGCTGATTGGACTGAGTCTGTCAGATCTTTGAGAACACTCCTCGGTTGCTAAGGATGCCCCAGAAATTGATCAGTCAGCTAGCTGGATGTGTATTTTTTTGCTCCTACAAAATCTCAAATCTATAGAAAATTAGGCTCCAAAACGAAAGGGAACAGAAAGAGAGAGTGTGCCATTTTGATGAGAACTTTTTCTTTATTCTAAGATCTGAAAGGACACCCTAAGGAAAACAAAGAATCTGTAAAAGTTTTGACAGAAGTGATTAAGCGATGATTTTAAACAGGAATGTCAAAGTAATGTTTTTTTTTCTCATTGCTGGATTTTCTATACATGATCTATATTTTGAACCTGGACCTGGTTTTTTTTCTCCATCTATTTTTTTTCTCCTTAATTTTGTAACATTTTAGGCAAGAGACTCCCTTTTAGTTATTTTTCTTTTAAAATATCTTTTTCTTTTTTATTTATTTATTCTTATTATATCTTGCTTGGAAAAGGAGGGGGAAAGTGAAAGCAAAGAAACTTTGTAACACTGACAACTAAAGGCTTGGAAATATTCTATTTCTCTTGTGACCAGACAAAGCTGAGAAAGAACTGAGTTGTTTTTTTTCAAGGACACTGCTTTTTGATAAGGTAGAGGGAAGAGCATGGGAGAGTATTATTGAAGGTGCTCTTCTGGGTTTCTATCAACAGCTGGAGACTGGTGGAAGTTTATAGAAAAAGGAAAGGTGATAAGTTTCTGGAGAAGAGTGTTATAACAAGAGCCTTGGAGAAATAAACAAAGTGCAGTGTGTTTAAGTTAAATTTTTACATTGGCTTTTTATTTTAAAAGAAAAGTTTTAGTATTAATGATTCTCTTCCTTTTCTTTTTAAGGGAGTAGCCTTTTTTTTTTTTTACTCTTTCTGCCATTCTGTGGATGGTTTGTTGGTTTGGGTCCATCTGACCTCCAATGCGGTTTTTTTCTTTGGTTCTTTTTATCTTGCGGCTGGGGGCGCGCTTTTATTGTTGTTCGCCCCTTCGATGCGAGCGGGCGTTTGAGTGAGTGTTGAGACCTCTTGAGTGGATAAAGGTGTTGGATAGGAAATCTGGGGAAGAATTTTTCCTTTTTTCTTGTTTGTGTAGCTTGGTATTCCTCACTTTTCGAGTCTTTTTTAGGATGTTACGAATCTTTGGTTGTGAGGTGTTGTGGTGTGGTTGGTGATGTGGTGTTTCCTTCATTTGTGAATTTTTCACTGTTATTTACCAATCATTGATTAGAGGGGTCATAACGAAGAGGAGCGCTGGGGAAGAATTGTTTGTTGTGCGATTATTGCGACCTAGGTGGCGTGTCTCGTTTCCCTAGCTGTGTGTAGTGTGGAATTGGTAATGGTTACTTCACCAATTGATTAAGTCGCAGGAAGAGGCCGAAGATTCGGGGCGTGGAGGAAGTTGTTTGAATATTCAGTTTAGGA
>BHFT01004900.1:0-52897 GCA_004320025.1 Laticauda laticaudata
TTATCCCACGTCATTGTAGTGCTTTTAAAGTTGTAGCAACGTTTCAGCAGAATCTCATCTGCTATCATCAGGCTTCAGTATTGAGTTCATATGTGGGTCAGGCTATCACAGCTGTTAGTTTTAAATTTGAGGCTAGCCTACTGCTGTGCCGGGATGGTTTTTTTTACATTCTGATTGGTTGGGAGTCTTGGTCTGTGTTTATTGTTCTTGGAGTTTGTTTGATTGTTTGATCTAATTCTTGTGGAGTCATATTAAAGCCAAATTGTTCTCTATCTTTTTTTTATAATGGTATTGTATTTGTGCAATGGCTATTTTCAAAGACATAAAATTAGGCAGACCTTACTGAACACATGGAATAAAACTAAATGCCAATTCTATGTTGAAATACCAACTTGGCTATTTACATTAGAAACGTTAATGTACCCACATTTATTGCCACAAGGACAGGTCATTATTACATATAAGGACATATTAGATGAGAAGGGTAAGTTAAAAACAAGACAGGGGTTGAAGGAGTTGGGATTTGAGATAGAATGGTGGGCCTATTTACAATTACAGTTGTGGTATTGTAAAGATATGAAAGAATAGGTTATTAGTAGATGGAAAACAGAATTAGATGAAATATTATCAGGGATGAATGAGAAACTGATTTAAAAAATTTACAAATTATTATTGGGATGTAAATTGAAAGAGGAAAAGGTGAAAGAAACGATGCTGGCCTGGTTGAAAGATTTTGGATATGGTATAAATTTGGAAGATTGGCAAATTTTATGGGACAGGAACAGGAAAATTACTTTGGCGGCATCATATAAAGAAAATTTACATAAAATGTTTTACCGATGGCATATCCCACAATCAAAATTAGGAAAATTGTACCTGAAATGCTGGAAATGTAACAAAGAAATCAGACCATACTACCAAGTATGGTGGAAATGTGAAAAAAGTCCAAATATATTGGCTGAAAATTAGAAACTGGTTAGAAGAGATGTGTGAAATTAAAATAGAGTTTAGACCTGAAATTTTTCTATGAGGAATCAATGTTTGAAAATATAATAAGGAGATAATATATCTTATAGGTCATGTCACCACTGCTGCGAGACTAGCTCTTGCCCAAAGATGGAAAGGAAAGAAAACAATATGCCAGAAGAGATGGAAATAATTAGAAAAATTTAGTCATGCACTAAAATGGATAGAGTAACTCAAGAATTAAAAGATAAGACTGAATCTGATTATTATAAAATTTGGGAGAAGTTTTACCACTGGTTTAAAAAAAGAAAGGAGTAATTGTAAAAAAGATGATTAATATTTATGTGCATATGTAAATTTGTATTTTTTGTTATGTATTCACTATGTTCATTGTTTTTAATGTTTTTTCTGTTTGTTGTTCATTGATAAAATTTGTAAAAATTAAAAAAAAGAAATTTTGTGCAAAGACTGATGACACATTGGAAGACACAGTTGCATGTCAATGATAAGAAACTGGGAGAGGTTAATACCAAGAGGAATATCTCGAGGAGATTCACTATCACCATTACTATTCATCATTGCACTGTTTCCTCTGTCAACAATACTGAATAACTCAAGTCATGGCTATCAAACATCAAAAACATTTGCCAGACTATTCCACCTCCTTTACAATCTGAAGCTGTATTGAAAATATCAGCTAAAATAGAATCACTAATCCATGCTGTCTGTATATATGGCCAAGATATTGCAATGGATTGGATATTTGGATTGGACAAATGTGCCACACTCACTATCAAACAAGGAAAAATAATGAAAATAGAAGGAATCAAGATGCCCCACAAAAGAATAGTAAAGTCTGGATGAGGATGATTACTACAAACACCTGAGTATCCTTCAAGCTAACATCAAGCACACTGAAGTTCAAGAAAAAGATTAGAGATGAATACATCAAAAGAGTGCAAAAGATCTTAAACTCCAAACTCAACAGAGGAAATAACATCAAGGCAATCAACACTTGGGCAATTCCAGTCATTAGATACACAGCTGGAATAGTAGATTGGATTCAAGCAGAACTAAAAGCAGTGGTCAGAAAGAAAAATAATGACTATGAATCATGCCCTTCATTGACATACTTCACTTACGGAGGCAGATAGGTGGGTGTGGAATGTTGCAAGTACACCAGATGGTTGAAGAAGAAAAAGTGGCTTTGAAAGAATATCTGAAGGACAATGAAGAAGATGCACTGAAGTTACTATTCCAGAAAGTTTTACTAACGAGTGGAGAGACCAAACTGACCTACAAGAAAGACCAAATGAAAAACAGAAGGGAGACATGGGAAGACAAAATACTACATCACCAGTACAGTGATGTAGTGGTTGAAAAAAAAAAAAACCCAGCAGGAAAAGCAGATAGCAGACAAGACCTGGCAATGGATAAGAGGAGGAAAGTTGAAGAAAAAGACCAAGGGACTAATTCTGGTTGTGCTGCCTATGCAAAGAAGCTAAAGAAACAGTGGACCATCTGCTAAGCTGCTCCAAGAAGATTGCATAGACTGACTACAAGCAGTGGCATGACAAAATAACAACCATGGTGCATTGGAAGATCTGCAAGAAATATCATCTGCCTGCAAGCAAAAACTGGTGGGACCATAAAAAAGAAATAGTCATAGAAAATGAGGAAATTAAAGTGTTCTGGGACTTTAAAATTTGAACAGACAGGGACCTGCCACATAACACCCCAGATTTAAGAATTGTCGATAAGAAAGACAAAAAAGTCTGGATAGTAAATGTGGCAGTGCCTGGACACAGCAGAATAATGTAGAAAAGAAAGAACTGGAGAAGATAACAAAATGCAAAGACCTACAAAGAGAAATAGAATGAGTGTGACAAAGGCAAACAAGGATAGTATCAATAATAATAGGTGCCTTGGGTGCAATTCCAAAACAACTAGTGCTATTCCAAAAAAACTGCAATTCCACTTGAACACTATTGGCATTGACAAATTCACCACTAGTCAATTGCAAAAGGTGGCTTTACTGATAATAGCTTCCATACTGTGACAATATCTGTAACACCATTAAACATCCAAATTTGCCTATCCCAGCTCCTTGGTAAGGATTTGATAGGTAGACAAAAATGCCAAATCTAGTCTGAACATCTGGCTGACTGTGCGATGATCAATAACAATAATAATAATCACCCTACTTGACCTGCCTGTATACTCAGATGTTAACTTAGCAGTTCTTAGGTTCTTGGTTAGGACTTGAGCTGTTAAGGTTTTACCAGTTCCAGACTGTGAATCAAATTGATGATTAACAACAACAACAAACAGAACTAAGCAGGAAGAGGCTCTCTTTCTACTTAATGACCCCCAGCTTCCTTCTGACCATGCCTGAGAAGCTGCCTGTCCGTGTTTATTTAAAATATCCATTTCATAATTGATGCCACTATTTATTTTCAAACACAGCTTTAGTGGAATCAAAGTACACTTCATTTTGTCTGATCCAATCCCATGAAAAGATGGTAATGGTGGTGGAAAATATGTTATATATTTCAGTCCAGACTCATCTGACTCTGGACTGAAACCAGACTTAATTATGCTTAGATTATTAATACATTTCACTGATTGCAATAACTTTTTGTTCTAAGCGGACAAATAATGCATTCATCTGTTTGATTTTAACTCTCAAAATGAGCTCCTTAAAACTGAAAAATGGAAATATGTACAAGTGACTGGAAAGACCTATATGGAATTAAAAGACCAGAGGATCACATTTTGTTTGATGGTTTCCAAATTGTATTGGTTTGTAATAATCACAAGCAACTAATTTATTTTTATTTGGGATAAAAAATAAAGTATAACTTTCAAGCAGGATTACGGTATGCTTTAAGAGTCTTTTCTTGTTAGAAATTAAATTATTTCCCTAACTATATAAGCTGTTACCTTTGACTCATTTCACCTCCTTTTTTCCAAGCTCTCTATGAGAGAGAAAGTACTCACTTGGAAGAAATCACTTTCAAATATGTGGGAATACTGAAACATGTCATATTCCCCCTGCCGTAATAAGCATTCAAGCGTCTTCATTCTTCTGTAAAACAACAACAACCTCTTTATGCAGGTTGTTTCAGGTCCAACACCTCAAAGCTGTTAGAGCTGTAAGGGGAAAAAATGCCATTCAGAAATGTGGCTAATCTGATATCCAGATGTGAATATTTACTTGCAAAACCTGAAATTAATTTAAGGCAATAAAATTTTAAGTTACATGTGAAACACTTTGAAGTGCAAATGAAAGTTGTTTTTCAAAATTTCTTTTGAGTTCAAACTGGGATGTTTTGCATATCTTGGAACATTTTGAACTAAAACCTTTTCATAGGTATTGAAGTACATAAATTATAATTTGAAAGTATCATATTTACCTATTGTTTAATGTCATAATGATTTTATGCAGAAAACTTAAATTTGCCATGAAAAAACTTTCTTTCCATAACACTATTGAGAACTCTTCACTCTTCACCGTTTAAAAAAAGTATAATTTCTTTGTAGGTATACTTATTTTTTATGCGGTAGAATTGGAATTGTTTATTTCATGCATTTGTATTTTCCCTCAGGGAAAAAAAATAAACAGAGCCATTCAGAATAGTAAATTTAGATAGCACTGCAGGATCATCCCAGAATGCTTTAGATTTGCTGCTCAAGGGAACAAAAGATACTTTCCCTCCTCCTGCTGTCATTTCAAATTCCCAGATCAGCCTGAAGCTGGTTTCTTATTGTACTAGTATTATATTCTCTCTCTCTCTCTTTCTCACACACACACACATATATACATGTATACATATGCGCACGCACGCATGTGCACACACACACACACACACACACAGAGGACAAAGTCCAGATTTTCTTATTAAAGGAGTTTGTAACATAAGGAACACCTATCAAGTAAATTACTTGGTGCTCAGGTAACTGTCCATTGTTAAGCAGCTGTTTCATTTGAAAAATACATGAAATAAAATAGGTTCATCTTAGTCGTGCTTAGCATACTAAGGCCCTTAGCTTCATAACTGCTTTCTTTTCAGCAGTGTTGGGCTCACCTCCATGAGACTCTCTGGTTTCCACATTCTCCCATTAAGAGTTGCTTAGAATCTCCCAAGTGGGTAAGTAGTTTTGCAACTACCACAGTAGCCCCATATCACTTTTAGAATATAGGAAAAGAGATCTTGTATAATGGGATTTATCTAGCAGCGCCCCCTAAATAGCAGCCTGCTACATGCTGCTGACTTATCTTAGATGTGTCATTCAGCTAGCAGAAAAATATGCGGGTTTTTTCCCCCCCAATCAGGGAAGTTGTTGCTAAATGTATTTCAAGACTGCACTTTTAGCAATTGTATTTTTTACTGTGGGCTTTTTCTTCAAAACTGTTTCGTTACAATTAATATGTGATTATTTTTTAAATGTAATTTCCTAAGACTACTCTTTTGTTGGAAAGTTAGGGTAGAACTCCAATTTTGAATTTTACAACCGAGTAACTATATCTATCCTGGAAGTTCATTTTGATTTCATGTCCATTTAAACTGCGGGGCTGCCTTGCAAACAGCGAAGGACCAGCCAGTAGTGTCTCTACCAGTGAAAATGAGCTCCGTTTTTGCTGGCAGAGGGTTGCAGGAGGCAGAGGGTTGCTATCGCAGCCAAAAAAAGGGGTGAGGAGCCTGTTTTTTCTGACAGAGCTCTCGGGCCGCCACAGGCACCCCCCACTATGAGTGACATCGAGCTGGCCACACCAACCCCGCCACACCCACCCCACACCCCTGAGGTTAAACACAACCCTGCTGTGGCCCTCAATGAAATCAAATTTGACACCCCTATCATAAATGTTAAACATAACTTAACTTTCTTTTGAAAATGCAATATACCTGATTTTAAAAACAGAGTTAACATTCTCTTGAGAAAATGCTGGTCTAGAACTGTACAATTGGTTAACTTAAACCGAGAAAGAAAGCTGAGTTTTGCCAAATTTGTTTTGCTACCAGTGAGCATGTATGTTTTCTTCTGTTTTGCTGTAAAGGAGTCCATATAATACCTTATTTGCAGGTTTATCATATGTAAGGATGTTATTTTGCCTCCTCCAAAAGCTATTCCTGGATCCTTCATGACTTTTGACCTTGTTGAGGATCCAAACTTTGTCAAGGACCTTGGAGTACTAATCTCTAATGATCTAAGTGCTAGAGCCCACTGTAACTACATAGCCAAAAAGGCATTAAGAGTTGTTAACCTAATCCTACGTAGCTTCTTCTCTGGTAATATCACATTACTAATTTGAGCATACAAAACATTGCTAGACCTATACTTGAATATAGCTCATCAGTCTGGAAACCATATCATGTATCTGATATTAACACCATTGAAAAGTCCAAAATATTTCACCAAGAGAGTTCTCTGCTCCTCTACTCATTAAGAATACCTTAGCCACCAGACGTGAAACTCTAAACCTAAAACCTAGAAACTATGTGCCTCCGGTCCAATCTAAATATAGTATATAAAATCATACATTGCAATGTCCTACCTGAAATGAATACTTCAGCTTCAATCATAACAATACACAATAGATACACCTCAAGGTTAACCATACCAAACTTGACTGCAGGAAATACGACTTCAGCAACAGAGTGGTCAATGTTTGGAACACTCTACCTGACTCTGTGGTTCTTCCCCAAACCCAAAAACGTTAACCTTAGACTGTCTACTATTGATCTCACCGCTTCCTAAGAGGCCTATAGGGGGCTGTCACGTCCCTGGTGGAGACTGATTCTGAGGAAGAGAGGAACAGCTAACATGGAGTGGGAGTGTGGCTCCAGAGGTGGTGGAGGAGGCTGGGGAAGGACAGAGGCCGCTGAACAGTCAGAAGAGGTCCAGGTCCATCCCCTATCCATCCTAGGTCATGCAGGGAGGAGAGGATCAGGGAAAAGCAAGTGTACTCAAGAGGGAGATTACCATGACCCTCCTTGTGGCTTGCAGGTGGAAGCTATGCATATAAGTTTGTAACTGCACAGTTAGAATTTGCAGGAGGTCAATTTTAGTGTTCACCTTGAAAGAGGTTTATCTGTGCTGGCGTCTTCCATGACTTCTCCGGCGTTCTTCCCATGGACTCTCCTCAATTATTTTCCTGGAGTTTATGATTAGTTATCTTGGCTTGCTTCGGAACTCTCATCAATGCAATTTGTTTTGGTTTTCTGTTTGCCTCATTAGTTACTTTTGTGACTTTAAACTGTGCCAAATAAAACAGTGAAATTAAATTGAAGGCCTTACCGGACTTTAATATATGTTTTAGGTTTTGGGTTATTTGGAGAGACTACAGGTCATCAAACCGGCGTGCATAAGCGCATCAATCGTCACTACCATCCCTGTCCTATTGTTTCTTTTTACTTTTCTTATAAGTATTTATCTCTTGTTTTCAAAACTATGTTTATTGTTATACTTGTATCTTGTAAGCGATTGACAAATAAATAAATATTAAATATATTCCTCTGCACTTCATAACAATTCATAGGTAGCAATCACTATGGAGAGGTAGAGGGTGATGTGGGAGGGAGCGCTCCTCAATGGTTGGATTCAAACTTTTTTACTACTGGTTCTGTGAGTGTGGCTTGGTGGGCATGGTGTGGCTTGATGGGTGTGGCTTGCTGGGCATGGCAGGGGAAGGATACTGTAAAATCTCCACTCTCTCCCCAACCCACTAACCTGCTTTCCAGCTCCATTCTCCTGTGCAGGTCAACAAAAGAAAAGCCAGATGGGACTCAGGAGGCAGAGAATAGGTTGGAGCGGGGCCAGTTAGAGGTGGTATTTGCCAGTTTTCCGAACTACTAAAAAGTTCCACTACCAATTCTCCAGAACTGGTCAGAACCTGCTGAATATAACCTCTGGAGGTCCTGATCTTTCTGCTTGACACTGCTGCTTCCTTCTGTGTTATCCTGGATACTGTCTCCTTGTTTATAACTTGTCATTCAGGCTATTTTTAGGGTTAGGGCTCTTTCAAAGCAGCAATAAATTTATGTTCAGAAATATCCTTGCAGATCACAAGTGGACTACACCTCAATTTTTCCAAAATGGGCAACTTGACCAATAGCTAAACCTGCCATTCGAAGCATCATCTATACTTACGCAGAAAAGCCATTGGTTCCTCCCTACCCACTACTAGGAATAAATAAAGTCAGAGGAATCTATCAGTCATTTTCCTTACCTTGTTCACATTAATTTGTAAGGACACCACATTTTTCTGCCTCATTGCTGAGGCATAGAGAACTTGGGCTTCAGGAGAATAAAATTTATGCTAGCCTAGTTTTCTGCTAACCCAAGGGCTAGTGGGTTACAATTTAATGTAGATTCTCTAGCTGTGGTTTGTACTGAGTTTTTTTTTTTAATGAAATCAATCTTAACTGTTTAAGAATCCTGTCTCTTTCTCTAAATAACTATAATTTCCTAAAGATGTTGTCTATAGTATGTCTTTTTAATTAGACATAATGTACTAGTTTACTTGATAAATTTTATGACTGAGCAAAATTTTGTATATACAGTAGTTATTCCATGAAGATAAAGGCAAGCCTTTTAATATTTGAGATATATTTATATATATCTGCTGAGGTCATAAATTAAACGGTCTTTTGTAGTGTTAACTTGATGTATGTGATTTTAGCAACCTGCAATTTTGAAAGAAATTTTCATTTATGTAGCCTCTGCCTGCTATTGTCTTAATGTCTTTGTTTTGGGCCAAGGATCATCATATTAAATGTTTAAATCTCTTTTTATTCTCCAGATTTGAGTTTAAATAATCAATGATTCTTTATCAGTAATAAAATAAAAAAAAGAATTTTGATCAAGCAGAGGTGTGCCTGTGTGAATATACAAAGTATCTTTTGTTTATACCTGACTTATCACAGTCAGTTTCCCCCAAGGTGGGATTAGAAGGTTCAGATTCCAAATAGACATTGTATTTTAAGCAGATTTTAGTCACTGCATGTTTTCTGTTTCTAAACTCTTGTTCTCTTGTTCTTAGTGGTGACAACCTACTACACCTACCTGTGCTCTTTGAATTTATGCTGGGTTACCTTATCACCCAGCTGCTGACACACAAGAGGCCTTGGTTCATTGATCCCCTACTTTGTCACACAGAAGTTGTTTTATGACATCACAAATGTCTTTACTATCATTTTAGTTAGGCATTTTTTCCTGGCTTGCAAGTGAAGAATTAGGACATTGAGATATTATGGACAAATAGAGAATTTAACTTAGTTTATTGCAGTTTTTCTGTCCAGAGAAATATAATGATAAAATTCAAAATTCAGCAATAATATTATAATAATTTGAAATGTGATGAAAATTTTAGATCCCAATGTATATATTTCATTCATAGAAATCACTCAAATGTAAGACTTTAGTGACTGTGGGCTTGAGTGTACTTTATAGTAAGGCTGGTACTTTCTGGACTGCCTTATCTAGGGAAACAATATAGATCAGTGATGGCAAACCTTTTAGAGATCAAGTGTCCAAACTGCAGCCCAAAACCCACTTATTTATCGCAAAGTGCCAACATGGCAATTTAACCTGAATACTGAGGTTTTACTACCTAAAATAAAGATAAACAAGGAAGAGTTCAGTTAATTGTTCTCAGAAAAACATGATAAATGTACTTTTATGCCCATTCATTTTTTCTACTTTTGAAATATATGTTTAGTAACAATAAAAAACAAAAACTTTTGTAATATCATTTCTTGGTTTTTCTCTGCATTTTCTTATCCCATTTTTTTCTGTAT
Source organism: Laticauda laticaudata (assembly GCA_004320025.1). NCBI lineage: Eukaryota > Metazoa > Chordata > Lepidosauria > Squamata > Elapidae > Laticauda > Laticauda laticaudata. The sequence continues at coordinate 9,768 of BHFT01004900.1, forward strand.
TTTTTTTACTTCTTTTCTTGTTAAAATAAAATAGTTTTAATTTCTATTATTGAAAGAGACATTGCCTTCCTCATAACTAAATACCCATCAAGTATTTATCTGGAAGAAAACTGTATTACCATAAAATACTTCTGTCCAGGACAGAAGAAGGGACAATCTGAGCCTAGATTCCTTTGGTTACAAGTAAAAAAATCCAATTATCTTTGGACAGGAAATTCAAAACAAGAGAGAGGAAAGGGGAAAGCTGTTGGTACATGGCCCATATCTTGCAGGAAAACACAAGGTTAGGGATGCTTTGAATCCACCATATGGAGATAACTTTTTTGATTCTGTTTCTTTGTGTGATGAGTGGTTCCAATAAAGAAATATGCTTATTCCCCCCATCCCCAATACCTTTCTCCCAAGGACTCTGAAAATACTATGATTGCCTAGGACTGAAAAGTACAACCTGGGTAGTTACTAATTTATACTTTTCGCTTCTCTGCCCTATGCTTCTCTGCGGCCACCACTGTGGCTATTTAGCAGGGTGGCCTTGACTATTGCAGGTGGCTTTGTTGTTTTTTTGTCCACTGTGATCGGTGAGGGAAAGAAAGGCAGAGGAAAAGCCACACATGGCTGGGCGTGCTTGGCGGCAGGAGGAAGTGCAGTGCGATGGGGCTGTTTTATTTGCCACCAAAGGAGCCACTGACAGACTGACCAACTAAGCTGAGCCCAATGTAGGGGAAACTGCGGGGTTAGTTTGGCCAGGCAAACTATCCCTCCCTCCCATACTATCAAAGTGGACACTGGGTGCTGCACTGCAATGTAGAAATGGGAAATGGAGCAGCCAGCATGAGGGAAGAAGGACCAGGGAGAAGACGACCACTCCATTGCTGATTTTCACCATTGCAGCACCATGCCATTGAGCTTTTCCCACCCACCACCACTGCCCAGATGCCCTTGCTTCCCCCAAGCAGGAGGAGCAGTTGGGAGAAGAGTGGGCCACTCCATTGCTCATTTTTCATTGCAGTGCCATACCACAGAGCTTCCCCCCACCACCACCACCCAGAATCTTGCTTTCCCCAATCATTTCTTTGCCTACATGCTTTCTAACTCTGTCATTTTCTCTGTCATGTTTTTAGCCACCATATTCTGGGAAACAAATGTTTGAGTTCACTCAATCAATTCCAACTTCCCAACTTTTCTTTCACAAGAAGTTGGAATTGATTAAGTGAACTTTTTTTTAGTCCCACAAACTTTTGTTTCCCTGCAAATGACAGCGAGAAACACAATGGATCTGGGCTAGGGCAATGACACACATGCCTATAGAGAGGGCTTTGCATGCCACCTCTGGTACACATGCCATAGGTTCGCCACCATGAATATAGATTCTAGACCTGAAAATTCAACATACTATAATAGATATATAAAAAATGGAATTTTAAAATATAGTAGTTTCTTTTGATGGAATAAACAATGCCAACCTTTCCAAATTATCTTCTAATGTATTCCAAAGAGTACACATGACAACACTGTTTTTGCTGGTTATTATTGTTGCAGGCTGTAGGAAAAAAACTCAAATAGCTGGTGCAATTAATGCAATATAAATAATCAGTCAATATCTTCCTATGTTCACATTTCTATTTTGAACAAGTTTAGTGATCTTCAAAGGCTGATGTGACCAGTCATCCTGATGTATCCAGCACAGCAATAATTGAAGCTAAGTCTACTTTCTCTTGAATGAGGTACAACTGCTACACAATGAAACTTCTTTATTTATAGTTGAGTTTATCTTTCCTTAGTCCATAACCTACCATCTTTGTTATAAATCTAAATTCTGATATTATGAGAGGGAGAAAATTCTTCTTCTCATTCATTCTTTTTATGAACTTTGTGATTTTATAGCTTATCTGTATAAATCACTCTTACTGTCTCTTGCCAACATCTCCCCCATGCCCCAATCTTCCAGCTTTACTTTAGCCTTTTTAGGCATCCACTTTCTTTTCCTAAATTTGTTGCACTTTTTATGGTTTTCCTCATTGTACTTTATCTTTCTGAAGACTTTTAGAAATATAGAAGTTTTCTTAATATAACTAAACCATTATGTTTTGTTCCTTCTATCTATTAGATGTGGTGGTACAGTGATTAGAATGCAATATTTGCAGGCTAATTCTGCTATCTTCCAGGGGTTCAGTTCTCATGGGCTCAAGATTAACCTAGTGTTTCATCCTTCTGAGATCAGTTTATGATGTAAATGAGGATCCAGATTGTTGGGGATAATGTCTGAATCTCTAAACTGCTTAGAGAGATCTGTAAAACTATGTGAAGCGGTATATAAGTCTAAGTGCTATTCCTATTATCCATTTTGTTTCATCTTAGCCATATTGATGAGCTGCCTGAATATTCTAAAGAGGCCATTTAAATGGCAGGTTTAGCTCATTTAGCGGTCACATGAATTCAACAGCCAGGCAGCTAGCATATTTTATTTGGTATTTGAGCAAGCAATTAGTTTCTACCCACACATTTCTGAGACAAAACAACAACAACAGCAATAACAACAACCCATCATCCCTGTATTTTTAATAATTGTTTCATAGCCCTGGTTCATTTTAGTGGGATTTTCACAGCAGCCTATAAATATAAGTAGATCAGAATGTTAATATGTTTGCCTCATTCTAGATGTATATGCATACTGTAAATTGCACAATTTATATGCTGATGTTTTGACACATGTTGTCATTTGCCTTCCTTCCACCCAGCTAATATGTGCCACAAGACCTCCACAAACAGTTTGAAAAACATGACAAGGGTGAGTTGAAGGTAAGGCTTAGTTGCTCAGAACATCATGTACAATATTTAATGCACGAAAGATCTAAATGTCTGCCCATGATACTTTTGGGGCTTGCAGTCATGATGATAGTCATTACAGTTGTCCAAGTCTTTGGAGACAAACTAGCTCAGAATTTCAAGAAAATCTAGATCCATATCTGCCAGCATTTGGTGGCTAGCCAGGAGCCCGGCATTTCATTGAATAGCACTATGTCACTTTGAAGAAGGCAGATCCAAACTACCTCATGTGGATCAGAGAGTGCTTCAATGTTCATCCTATTCTTTGAGCTAGATATGTTTTGGCCTAAAAAAAGAGTATGTCACTGAATAACTGAAATGTGGAGCAAACTGCCAAAGCCTCAGGTAATGCAGTTACTAGCAAAAAAAGAATATAATTCCATATCCTTGTTTGATTCTAAGTCTATAATTTTGCATTTTCAATTCATTAATCCAATCAATATACAATAGTTCTTCACTTCAAATGCACTAACATAATTTGCTTGCTGTTAAGTTTCCTGCTTGGCTATTGATATGTAGTGATTGGAAGTATCAGTGGATTACTCAGATCAGTATCTACCTAGACACAGCATGATAGGGCATGCATAGAAATAAATCTCCGAGTAGTCAGCAAAAAGCAGCTTGTTTTCAAACTACAAACAGTAATAAAAAGGATAGTAGTTTGCTTGATCATTTCAGAGAAGATCTTCTGTGTTTTTTGTAATATTTATCCTATTGTATCTGTCTTGTTCTGATATATATTACAGAAATTATAAATGAACATAGCAATCACTAATTTAGAAAAACTATACTTATACAAACTTGGTAATCAGATTTTAATTTAGAGCTGCTTAATGCACATAGAAGTGCACACAGTATCCCAAATCCCAGAGATGCTCCTGTCTCTAAACCTGTATGGATTCTTGGAAGACTCAGTCAGGGAGACATATTAATAGCAAATTAGTGTAGACATAGGCATATATATAGCTTCCCAAGTGGTGCTGTGCTGTGGTTGTGGTGATACTGTCCTGGGAGGGAGAGATGAAGAATGCTGGGAATATGTGGTGGAATCTGGCAAAGAGACAAATCAGTCTTGAGTCTTTAATATGCAGAAAAAGAAACACAGAAAGGATCCTTCCAAATTCTTCCAGCATTCATCTGATAGTTGTGCAGAGTATGCTTTAATCTGGCAAAATTCTGGTCTATAGAAAAACAACAATTAAATAACTACTTGAGCTGTTCCATTTTTTTGTTTCCCCGTGCATTATAGAGTGTATGCTATGGATATACTATATATCCCAATAGAGTCACTTAAAGTATGAAGGTCATCCCAATTTTCTGACTAATCATAATTTATTGGGCAGCAATGATATAGCAAAATGCTGGATGATCACTTAAGTGCCACTGGCAAAATTTTCAATTCATTCTGTGCAGAAATAGGCAATAGGTAAATCATTCTCTGCACTGTGGAATATCAGCCCTTAGATGAGACAAGGGAAACAATGCCAGAGTCACTGAGAGTCAAGAGCATATAGGTTTAATAAATTATGGCTTGTTGCAGTCAGCCAGAAATTCAGTCTATATTCGGCATTTTTATCCACATTGAATGCTTCCCAAGAATCTTGGATAGGCAGATATGGAGGTTTGATGGTGTATTATTACTTTTTGTAAAGCTATATTAACAGAATATTGCAAAACTGAATTTGCTTCCTCTTCCCTCTGTTTATCTTGTCTCAAAGGAGGTTGTTTCAACATGTTGCATTCTTGCCCCAGACTCAGAGCTCTTATCTTAGTAGTGGCTTTTTCTCCTGTACTATAAGGCCCATAAGTCTTATAAGACTTCTAAATAGAAATATAAAATGATTGATGATATAATGCTGGATGATGGGCCTCTCAAGTCAGATGGTACTCAATAACAATTGAGGAAAAGCTGAGGACCTTTTGGAATACTAATGGTGCTTATGCTATGGCTAGAATAATGTCTTTGGGACATCTAGTTGCTGACGTTGCCATACAGGAAAAGAAATTCTGAAGCTCTAAAGACAAAACTGAAGTGGGGACATGAAACGTATGAACCATGAACACAAGAAAGCTCAACATAGTGAAAGATGAAGTAAAGAACTACAAATTGAGATGGATTCAGACTGACCACTATCAGTCATAGGATTACATTGTTTATTACTCAGGACATCAAAAACAAAGAAAAATAATATTGTTTTTATAGTTAGAAGGCATATAAGAATAATCATCAGTTACAGTATAATTAATGACCAAATAATATTAATCAGACTTTGTGGACAACCCTTTAATATGACTATTATCATTGTTTATACTCTAACTACTAATACACGAACTACTGATGCAAAAAGAAGGAGTTTTATGATAAAGTTAAATTTGAAACTGAAAGCATATGCAAGTAACATGTGCTGCTTATGATTAGACAATGTAATACCAAATTTGGAAACATTAAAGAGGAAAATGTGACTAGTCAGTATGACTTTGGGGACTAAAATGAAGCAAGAAACTGATGTATCAGTTTTGGCCAATGCAATGATTTGTTCACAGCAAACACTCTTCAAACAATGAAAATGATTCTTGTATACATGGACATCATCAGAAAAAATGCATAGAAATAACAATAGTTATGTTGATTTTAAAAGGAGGTGGAACAGCTCAATTATGTTATCATAGGCATGACCAGATGCTAATTGGAAAACAGATCATGAACTGCTAGTATGTGGATTCTGAGTTAAGCCAAAGAAGAAGAAGAAGAAAATCTTTTGAAGTAGACCAGATTTGAACAATGAAGTTATGTAACTACTTTATTGTAAGGTTGCACTAACAGAATCTTACAACTCTGAATGTGCCTTTGTCTTCTTACCATTCTCTAAAAGAGAACTATGGAGGGTCAAGTCTGAGATGTTTTCTCAAATTCCATTCCTATGTTGGACTCAAATTTCTGTATCTGTTTCTTTGGCTGTAGTTATTCCTCTTCTTTTTCAATGTTATTCTGACAGCCTATTTCAGATCTTGAAGTTATACTTATCATTTTCAAGGAGAATCAAAGGAATCATTTGAAGCCCAGTCATTGATAGAAGTATGGAGTGAACATAAATACATTCATTAAGGATGAATGTGAAAAGAGTCTGCCAAAGATGAAAAAATGGAAGAAAGCAAAATGGATGTCAGAAGAAAATTGGAAATTGCCAAGAAGAGAAGAGATACCAAAACTATGACAGACAAAAATGTTAGAGAGGGACTTAAAGAACTTTAAAAAAGCTGTTAGACAAGTAGAATTAGAAAAAGAAAACTTAAGCAAGCAGATTGAGGATAATAACAGAGATGGGAAAAAAGGGAAAGTATTTCAAAAGATCTCTGGTCTATGAGCACAGAAGGAGGTTCCAGTTCAACTTGGTATGCCAAAGGATACATTAGGACAAATACTGTAGTAACTGACTCAAAAGTGATAAAAAAAAAATAGAAAGATAGAGTATACCAAAATATTGTCCATTAGGGATGTGAACATGTGAAATATCTTAGAAGATATATTCCCTACTTGTATGAGAAGATGAATTTCGATCAGTGCTCTGGTTATTTATGAACTTGGACAGCTACACAGAATGATAGAATATTAATATTAATATTAATATGGTAAGCAATGGAAGAAAAGTCACTAGAATTTTAACCAAGTATAATGGCATGTGGGAATGACCTTGAGGGATGAATTCCTTGCTAAAGGAATGGTTGGGCAAGAGGGGAAGGCATCCCCAAATGTTTTAATGGTCAGAAAAAGAAACTTAGTGTTGTAGTTTACCAGCAGCCTGTAGAGACAGCAGCAGAACTGGACAATGGGGAAGAACATGGACCAGTCCAGGAGTCTGGGGAGGACCCAGATGATGGTCCTGCATCAGATACAGAGATGGGGCCAGGGCCATCTGGGAGTTATGTGCTGACTCTGGAGCCTCCAGAATCTGACAGCAGCGAGGCAGAGGAATAAGTGGGAGCCTGTTCCCAGTGTGCATATGCACAGAGCAAGAGCAGCTAAGACAAAAGGAGCTACTTGGTCGTAAGGCTGGGAGGTGATTGCCCCTCCCATAAGATATAAAGAAAGTGCAAAGGGACAGGAATCTTTGCAGGAAGCAACATTGCTCGCTCTGGTTGGTTTGGAACCTGAAAGTTCTGTGGTGAATTTGTGCTCCATTTGGTTTGAAAGACTAATTGGTACTTTAGTCATTGGCAGCACTTCAAGAAAGATAAAGGTGCATTCTTATCAGACTTCTCCCAAAGAACTTTAGCAGACTTCCATGGGACTATTTATAACTGGATAAGACTCAATACAGGCTGTTGAACTAAAATAAAAGAGTTTTGGATTTAACGTGTTTGTTGGTGTCTCAGGAAGCCTTGGTCAGAATACTTAGGAAGAACGTGCCCTAAATGTCAGATGGTTAAAAGTAACTGTGGAAGATTTGTACTTTTAGACTTGCAAGATTTTGTTATGTAGTTTTACAGTTAGCTCATCTGGCTCTGTTTTCTGCCTGGTTTATCTCGGTGGGATGACTCAAAGTTATGTCAGCAAATCTGGAGAACAATACAGATTGGAAGAGATCAACCTATAATCTAAAAGACATGCCAGATATTCAGACTGGTTTTAGGAAAGACTAAATAGCACAAGACATTATTAGCTGATATATGATAAATAATTAAGAAAACCAAATAATACCAAAAAGAAGTAGATAAGTGTTTCATTGATTAGAAAGGCTTTTGATTGTGTTAATCATGTCAAATTGTGGAATGCACTCAGAAAAATGGAAATTCCAGGACATCTAATTGTTCTCATATGAAACCTACATGTTGATCAGAAAGCCACAGTATAGATGGATTGGCAACATGGACTGTCTCTAGATTGGCAAAGGAATGCAAAGGTTTGATATCTTCTTCCTATTTGTGGAAGCAAAATTCAAAGCTATATTTAAAAAAGATGAATGTGGCTTTAAAATTGGAAGAAAAAAACATGAATAGTCTGTTCTAGGATAATGACACTGCCCATACAACCAAAGATTTGCAAGCTCTAGTAATAAAAGTCAAGAAGCACAGTGTGAAAAATGGGGTGAAAATTAAATATGTATAAAAAGCAAACTCATGATAACACATACAAGAAGTGGATTAGAAACCATAATGAAATATTGAGATTATGGATTACTTCTGCCTTTTAGGATCAATCATCAACAGTAAAAGAACAGGCAGTCAAGCACTTGGCAGAGCAGATAAAAGCTTTGAAAAATATATTCAAGTGGAATGTCTCTATACTGTACCTACAAAAATCAGAATCATGCAAGCAATGGTATTTCCGGTGATAACCTATGGAAGCAAAAGTTGGGTTTGAAGCAACAGGAAAGGAAGATGATTGATTTTTCTCAATGTGTTGGATAAAATTCCTGAGAACACTGTGGACAGTCAAGAAAATAAATAAATGGATCATTAAACAAAACCCAGAGTTCTCATTCAAGACATAAGTGATCAGGCTGAAGTTATCCAACTTTGGACACATTTTGTGAAGACCTAGTTCTCTGGAGAAGTTGGAAAAGGTAAAAAGAAAGAGGATGCCTAGCAGCAAGGAATCAGTTGCAGTGATAACAGGCATAACATTGGAAGATATGAAGGGAGGAATTGTCATAAGAAAATATATCTATGTGATCTCTAAGAGTCGACAACGACTTAATGATACATAATCAAATGTAGATAGCCCTGGTTTTGGCATGTCCTAATCAGTATTTGGTAAAGCATCTGGACCCAGAATATCAGGAACTGAACAGTGTCTTTGGACAAAAGAACAATCAACCTTCCAAAGAGTTTAGCATCCATTTATTTCTACAGTATATTGTGTAAAACTGAAGACAAATGCCCTGCATACGAAAAGTACAAGAATCTCTCTACAAACATAAAAAAAGAGGCCTAGATGATCTCTTTCTTTCCAACTATTGTCTCTAAAATTAATAAACTAAAGTTACTTGATGAGAAAATAAACAGTTAATTCAGTAGTATAAGTAGCTGTATTTATTTTAAATGCTATGTTTTTCCTTTTTTTAGTATATTTCCCATTCCTGTCATGAACTCATTTGTATTGTTGGAAGAAATATCCATCTGCATTTAGTTCCAAGTGGGGAGAAAGACACTGGAAATTGTTTGGAAAGATGGTTTAATGTGGACAGGACCACATGCCTTAGAGCTCTTGAGCAAAGAAAAAGGGAAGAGCTGCTGAGAGTCTTTGGGTTTTATACCCTCTCTGGCTTTGAACTTCCCGGGGCACAGGAAGAGTATCCTGATTGGTTGCTGTCTGAGGTCATAGCTAGCTTTGTAGGTGGTCTGTGTGCTATGTTTGTTTGAAACTTGGTGAATGATACAATGAAGGGCAAATGAATGACTCTGCCTGAAGGAGGTAGATCTTTGTTATGTAGAGTAGACTGCCCTAGGCCTTAATGGTCCATTAACAAAGGTGTGAGAGCTGAGTTTCTGCCTCTCTGAGTTTCTACTTTTTTAGGGGAAATATTCTGCCTTTTTAATATATCCTAAAGCATTTCATTTTTCTATGATGGGGTGGGTTTTAACTTCTAACAGTATATTTGGCTTAATAATTTTAGTGCATAAGTATACAAGTATCCCTCTGTTACAGAATTGGTATAAAGGTTGTTCAATTCTGAAGTACTAGGATTATGGCAAGATTATCCAATGCCCTTCCTTTTCTGCATATTTAGGCCCAGGGTGAAGAAGCTCTGGGATGGGCTAAGAAGGCTTCTAGTGGTCTGAATGTTCATCTGATTCATCTGATAGTAGGTGAACTTCTTGATATTTTACTGGGGAACCTGATATTATAATTGTTATTTTTTTATTTTAATTTTTATATCAAAAAACAACAAATAAAACCTTCTTTCAGTTAAACAGTGTGTTGGCTGGGTACATACATCATATGCACAATATTTACATACATTTCTTCTTGAGTTTACATTCATATTATATTCTAATCAACATTATATATCATATTATATTATTATTACATTGTCATTAGATTTTTTAATTTCAGTTTCCAGCTATCCTTAAAAGCAAATCCCAACTCTTACTAGATTATATTCATATTATAGCTTATTCAGAAATGATCAATTACAGTATGTCATTATTAAAATATCCTTTAATTTCTTACTCTACTTTCTAACCATCCATAAAAGAAATCCCAAATCTTATAATACTCCTTTTCTTCTTGCTCTCTAACTGCTAATGTTAGTCTACTCATTTCTGCACATTCCATTATTTTCTTAATCACCTCCTCTTCCATCAGAATTTTCTCATTTTTCCAGTTTTGAGCAAATACAATTCTAGCTGCTGTTAATACATTAAAAATAAGTATGTTATTTTTTTACTATAACTTTCAGGCAAAATCTTCAATAAAAATATCTTAGGCTTTAAATCTATGTGTTTTATCATTTTTTCCAACCATGTGTGTATTTTAGTCCAGTATCTTTTAACATGTCCACCACATATGGTAATATGATCCAGGTATCTGATGACATTTTCAACATTTCATCAATTTCTTTAAACATCTTTGCCAATCTTGCTGGGAGCAGATGCCACCTATAAAACAAATTCTCTTTATAGTCCGATGACATTGTTAATTTATAATTTTTACTCCATTAATTTCTGCCATTTATCCAAGTCTATCCCATATCCAAAATTTCTTCCCAAGCAATCATCCTTTCTTTAACTTGTTCTTCTTCTAATTTCACTCCTAATAAATAGCCATACAGTTTTAAAATCATCTTTTCTTCAGTACCTGTGAATATTTTATCTAATTCAGTCAATTCTTTATAAAACCCATCTATCTTTATATCTTTTTCATATATCGAATGTATCTGTATATATGAATACCAATTTATATTCATCCCTTGTTCATCTAATACTTGTTTTGTTTTGAGTTCACTCTTTTCATTTAAAACATCATTATATCTAACAATATGTTCCATTTAAAAAAAACATTTGGATACACAAATGCCTCCATTGTTGATAACCAAACTGGTATTTCCAAGTAATGTTGTTCCCTTATTTTCTCCCATGTTGACAATAAGGCATCTTGAACATAGTATCTCTGGAAGTAACCATGTGCCTTGCTTTTCTTATACTATAAAAATGCATGCTACTCCAATTGTAGGTCATGCCCTTAACATGCCTAGTATTTCTTAAAACAATCCATTCTTTCATCCACACCAATACTATGGCCTGATAATATAATACCCAATTGGATAGTCCAAAACCTCCTCTCATTCTAGTATGTTGTAACAGTTTTAATTTATTTCTTGTCTTTTTTCCCTGCCATATATATTTCAACAACATTTGAAAGTCCTCAAAATATTATTTCCCTAACTTTATTGGAATTGTGTGGGATAAGTATAATATTCTTGGTAATATATTCATTTTAATTGTTGATATTCTCCCTGTCAAGGATAGTTATAAGTATTTCTGCTTTTCTAATCTGTCACAATCTGTTGTTTTAGTCTATAGTAATTATCCTCCTTCAGTGTTCCACACTTTGCTGTCAATTATATCCCCAAATTTTCACTTTTTTTGGTGATCTGGATATTTAATCTGTCCATTAGTTCTTTTCTTTGTTTTTCTGTTATGTTCTTCACTAAATCTTAGGGTTTTTTTATGTATTTTCAGTCCTGCAACCTCCCCATATTCTTCTATCTTTTCTATCAACTTAGGACTTGTTTCTAATGATTCTTCTAATATAAAAACTAGATCATCTGCAAATGCCTATAATTTATACTCCTCATTTTTTATCTTCATTCACTTCATTCCCTTGTTTTTTTTCCAGTGTTTCTGTTTAGTACTTCCAAAGTCAGTACAAATAGCAGTGGTGACAGAGAACATCCTTATCTAGTTCCTTTTTTTGGTATTAATATTATCAGTCAAATCTCCATTTATCATTAATTTTGCTGATTGTTTATAATATATTGCCTCAATCATTTTAATAAATATTTCCCCAAAGCCATCTCTTCCATTTGCACCAACATGAATTGCCAATTTACATTATCAAATGCTTTTCATGCATCTAAAAAAACCAGTGCCATTTGTTTCTCTGTATAAAATAATTTATGTATCTTTTAAATCTTTCTGCCATTATTGAGGCAAATATTTTATAGTCTGCATTCAACAGGGACATTGGTCTGTAGTTTTTTATTTGTTGTAAATCAGTATCTTCTTTTGGTATAAGAGTCATATATGCCTCTGTCCATGAAATAGATATTTATCAATACCTTATTCATTACATTGTAGTGCTAAAAGATTCCTGTAATGTCTTATATAGTTCTGCTGGTACCCATCTGATCCAGGAGCTTTTCCAGTATTTTGTCCATTTATCACTGCTGTCATTTCCATCATTGTAATTTTCCCTTCTAACATTAACTTAGTTTCATCTGGTATTTTGGGTAGTTCTGCTTCTTGTTGGAACCTGATATTATAATTGAAGATAAGTTCAGATATGGAGGTTTTAAAATATCTTCCTCCTTGTCCTAGTTTTAACAATCACACATTTTTGTGATCAGGAAACAAAAATCACTTCTGTAAATTTAAGAAAAATCTTAATTGGTCATTCCAAATATATCTGGTATTATTATCTCATATAAGAACATTGCTGCCTTTGATTTCTATGAATAAAAGAAATTGATAGTTTCATGGGACACTACTACTACACAGAAGGCAAGAATTCCTTGAATCAATAAGGTTAGTGTCCCATCACAATTAACCATTTTAAAATCCTATGGAATTTGATAGGTAAAATTCCATAGGATATAATTGCAATCTGTAGGATTTTGAATCCATATAATTTAATAGCCCATTTTAATTGTTTGGCTCTTTTAGTCAAGGAAATGGATAAATTGCCTCGAAGTTAATTTTCTTCGGCCTTATACTCTGTACATCTTGGGATCCCCCATGCAGTGCATGAAGGAGAAGTTTCACAGATTTCATCTTGTAAATGATTCATATTCTGAAAGAAAGAACAAGCCCAACAGGGCCAGCTGTTCTGCAGAAAGTTCATGCTGAGAAGGAAAATAAGACATGGGAGGAGTTACCTTGACAAACTTTGATTGCCTCCCCATCCCCTCCAATTTTTCATGGATTGCCTGCAACAACTACCTTTATAATTAGATGCTTCTTGCCTGCTGGGCCCTCCACAGAGATCAAGCACTTCTCTTCTCACCAACACTTGAACAACCTTGTGTCTGCATGGAATACAAAGCACCGTTTTAACAATTGTGGTTCACACTTAGCATGAAGAGTTTCTGGAAACATGACCTTTCTGTGGAACTAGTAATTGAAGGGACATTCCTTCGGAAATATGAAAAGCTCCAGCTTGTAAAAAATAATCAAATGGTATTCCTTCTTGAAATGCTTGGTTTCAAGAAAAATGAGAAGCTTTATCTATAAGAAATATAAACGGTTTACAAACTAGGGCTGGGAAACATTTTTTCCTCTCTGTTAGGAGGCAAATTCCTTCATAGCTGTCTGATATTAGACACATGTTAGTTCCTATCTTACCCTTTCTACTGAACTTCTTTTAGAGGTTTTCATCATTTACTATTACAATTAGTCCAAACTGTTTGCCTTCAAAAGTACAATAGGCTATGGCAAATTCTTAATGTATACTGTCTCCTTCTTTACAGAATTTATTGAATATTGTATGCATTCAGCAAAAACATATGATAGGTGACAGTATGGGGAATTAATTCTGATTGTAAAAAAGGGGGAGGTCTTCATTTTGTTTGAATATAAGCATCATTTGGTCTTTGAAATCATAATATAGGCATAAGCTAGGGACTGTTTTCAAGAATCTATTTTCAGCTGCAAATGAAAATGAGCACATACAGGAAGAGAATATAATATGGTACAGATTTTATTACATATGAAGCAGTGAATGAAAGGGATACTGAACATGTGTAGAAGGCTATTTCCTTATCACTAAGCAGTCACCATTAACCTTTAAATGTCTTAGAATGAATTATTTATTGTGGTTCTCCCATTTTCATTTTAAACTCAAGTTGCTTCCCTCACAGTGCTGACTTGTTGTTACTCTGAAGCACAAAAGATGAAGCTGCCTAGGTTCAGAGACTTTTATTTGTGTTATGGACCATCAACTTAATCACTATCAAACAGCAAAGCCCAAGGAACAGTTTCCTTCTCTCCTTCAATTTATAGACATTATCCTCACTGGACACCATTTACTGAATTTGCTCATTGAGCCAATCTGCTTTGTAAGACCAACATAAATTAATCCTGCCATTGGAAAAGAAAAAAAAAGACTTAAAAAAAGAAGCCATTTAGTGCTCCAAATACTTGGGACAAAAAGTGGATGGAGATACTGAACAAAGTTAAGACGAAAGCACCAATTGTGCATGTGAGAATGTGTCAATGAATGGTAATTTTATACCTCAAGACTGGGCAAGTCTGTAAACACCAGTGAAAACAATATAGTAGTCTTTGATCTGTTACTGATTACTTAAGGACCACTCAGAGTTACAATAGTTTTCTAAAGGGCAGCTTCTGACCCAGATTTGAAGTTTTGATGGCCTCTCCACCCCCAATCATATCACTTTTCAGGTGCTCAGCAATTGTCTCCTATTTACAGCTATTGCAGTATCTTGTGGTCATATGACTGCAATTTATGATGGGTTTTTTTTGCTGAAAATCAATGTTACATCCATTTTCTGACAAAAAACAACAATTTCACTGAACAACCATGGTGATTCACTTAATGATCGTTGCATAAAAGGTCATAGAATTTGGCACAGTCACATAGTGAACTGCTTAATGACTGACATGACTTACAACTATAATTCTGGGCTCAATTATAGTTTTAAGCCAAGGACTACCTGTATTGGTTTCAATCTTACTCACTCACTCACTTTTGAACCAATTCAGGTTTCTGAACTAATTTCAAACATGCCACATAGCTAATTTCAAACATGCCACATATTAATTTCACTACATCACTAATTTCAAACATGCCACATACTTTGTGAAAGATTAATAGGGTATACTTAAATTATTCTTGACTAATTTAACAGATCAGTTTAAACTTGTAGAAGGAAATCCAGATAACTGAAACCTCTTTGTCTGTGGTGACAGCGTTGGATTGAAAAGCATCCTGGGACTATGGACAGATCAGAGTGCAAACTCACTGGAACAGTTGAACTGCAGTCTACCAGGCAGCATGAGGGATTTGAGGAAGTAGGGGATGAAGTGTTGAATGTTAATTTAGAAAAGGCATCTAGTTGCTGAGAGATATGAGACATTTCAGAGAGCCCTTCTTTATTAGCTCACTATAACTGCGGCTGACAGTTTTCAAGGTTCTGCATTTTCCACAGATCGGCATTAACAACATTTTAACATCTTCCTGAAATCTGTATTGTTTTTGCTTCCTTTATTTTTGCCAACTGCAGTATATGATGCAGTATATAATGCAGATTTTTGCCAACTGCAATATATGACCAGCATACAGTTACTACTAATTGTGTCATGATTTTGTATGAGCTAAGTCTAAGTTTTCTAGCCCTTATCTAATTAATTACCATACAGGTACCAAGAAAATTCAGATATTACCTACATATATTTCATGCCACAGTTCTAAGCAATGACTAGTGGCTTTGTGCACATATTGCTGAACAACAGGAAGATGAATAGAAGACTATAGAATTTTGTAATATAAATGTCAAGTGATAGAATACTCCCTCAGCATCATTCCAGGAATTAGTAATCTATATTGCAGTAGCTCTTCAACCAACCCAGGCAAAATGTTGAAGGGTTGGTAGCCTTAAAAGTTATTCTAGAGAATCAACATTCCCATGGGGTACTATAGTAGTTTCAAATCCACATGAGGCGTAAAGTGTTTGATAATCACTTTCATATCATGTCTAGAAGTGAAATTGGCAGGTAATCCCTCTTCAGCAACTGGTGTTGAAGAAGAAGGTTGGAAATCAGTTTGGAGGTCCAGGTGAGATTTCTTTGGTGATTCCTGATAAAGTTTCTCATAAAGAAGTCATACAAATCTCCATGGACCACTTTACCTCAACATTTTTTATAGAACAAAGCTGAGAAAAAGGTTACTGAGATGAAAGATTGCAAAGAGAAAAAGAACACACACACACACACACCACCATCTTAATAAGAAACAAACATCATATGAATATGCAGGTTTGGCTTCAGTATGTTTTTCTAATATAGGTTCCTGAAGTTATCACTGAAACTTCAGTTACCTCTATATATAACATTTAAGCCCCTGTCACAGAGTACCAACGGATGCAAAGAGGATGTAAAATGGAGAGAAACACTTGCCATCCATTGGTTAATGCGATGGATCCGTTCTGTACTCACTGTGTCCATTTTTCATACTCTCTATCCATCCAGCATCCGTCTACTGACATTTCATCCACTCTTTTTGAGCAGAAAATGTACCAACGCATCCGTTATACATCCGCTACACATACGGGGAACATCCGTATACATCCATAGTCATCCGTTACGCATCCGTATATCCGCTAGGCACCCGCTACACATCTGCGCAATCCGCATCCCTCCAGCGGAAAATGGACCACAGGGAGGAAGCGAAACGGACGCGGAACGGACACGCATTAGTAGCAGCGGACGTGAAAAGGATGAAAGCAGATGCAGCTCGCATACCAAAGCATTAAAATGAAAAAAACATTTGTATAGGGGACGTATCTCGGATATTTAGGATGTTGGAGGATGCCTAGAGGATGCAAAGGACACCTAGCGGAAAACTATATTTCCTAAAAAAAGGGGGAGGAAATCACCTGGATCTCACTTTCAGTCCAGCAGCTCTGCAGTGTAGACCTCTTCAGCCTTCATTCCGCTCTTGCTCTTCCACAGCTTCCAGTCATCTCCACCATGGATCGTCAACACACTCCTTTTGTAGGCCGCCATAGTTCTACAACAAGTGCGAAGCCATCTACAGGCTCTTTCACCTGTTCAAAGCCGTAAGAAAAGGAGGCGTCCAAGATGTGTCTGGGTCCTAAGATGGATCGTGAGAAGAGCTAAGTACGACTGTATAAACAAGCTGATGGTGGAGCTGAGGAATGAAAATACTCGTGCATTCCAGAATTCATGATGATGCCACCAGCCATGTTGACGAAGTTGTGGAGCGGCTGAGACCCAGGTTGACCAAGGCAAACACCAACTTCCGGCCCAGCCTGGACCCTGGGCTGAAGGTGGCACTGACTCTGCAACCACCTGGCCTCAGGGACCACGTACAGTAGCATTCACTATGCCTGGAGGGTGCCACACAAACACAATCAGCATTGTGGTCAGAGAAGTGGTGCAGGCCATCATCTAAGAATACTGGATGAGCTCCTCCAGTGCCCTCCACTGAAGAAGGCTGGAAGAAAGTTGCAGAACAGTGGTATCAGAAGTGGAACTTCCCCCACACCGTTGGAGCCATAGATGGGAAGGCAACGTGGCCTGCAAAAGCTCCAGCCGTCAGGGTCCACTTTATAACTACAGGCTTCTTCAGCATCATCCTCCTCTTCACCATGGTCGATGCTGACTACAAGTTCATGGTACAATCGATGCTTCAGGCAACGGGTCATCTTCAGATGCCCAGGTATACAATGCCAGTCACCTCAAGGAACGCAACCTCATCATGGGCTTCCCAGATCCAGACCCCCTCCCCAACGGACACATAAGATGTCCCTAACTACATCATGGGGGATACCCCTTCTCCCTCAGAACCTACCTCATGAAGCCCTACACTTCAGATGCCTCACCCGTGAAAGAGAGGATATTCAACTACAGGCTGTCCAGGGCAAGGCGGGTGGTGGAGAATGCCTTTGGCATCCTGGCCAACAGGTTCACAGGTACTTCTCACCACCAGCAGCATCGCCCAGAGACCGTGAGGAGGATCGTGGAAGCTTGCTGCTTCCTGCACAATCTCATGGCGCACTCCGCTACTGCAGTTGCAGGACAGGCTCATGGACCACCAGCAAGGCAATGGGGACATGGAGCCTGGTGAAATGGAGGCAAGGGCGAAACCTGATAGATACTGTGGAATTGCAAGGCCCCAACAGAGCTTCACTATGAAGGGAAGAGAGCAGCGCAAACCTCCTGAAACATTGGTGCAACTCCCCAGCTGGAGCAGTGGAGTGGCAAAGACAGGATGGTAGATGCTTAATGGATGCTTCCTGGAGCCTGTCTCATAACACTGATGAGATTGTGCCATGTATGTTGAGTGGCCTTACAATGAACAGGGCATTTAATAAAGAGTGTGTGTTATGTGAAATGTGTTGATGAATGATTACATTGTTATGGATAATAAAGGCCATATGTGTGGCACCTGGAGGATGGACCTAACAGTCCCACTATGCTTGCACTGGAGGTTTATCTATCCCATTGCTATCCTAACCCATCCCACAGCTATTACCCATCCCAAAGGTATCCCTGCCCATCCCATTGCTATCTTAACCCATCCCACAGCTATTACCCCAGCCAATAGGTATCCCTGCCATCCACTGCTATCCTTACCCATCCCACAAAGCATGCAAAGGCTTTAAACCCATTTCTCAAAGTTTCCACCAAGACTTTATTGACTAAAAGAAATGAACAAGTGTGTGAAGCAAAGATAAACTTTATTAATAACAAACTGTAAAAGCAAAATGAACCGCAAGAAAAGTGTCGCCAAGCAAAGATAAAGTCAACAGGTAGCAACCCAGTCTCTGGCACTCTGCTCAGTCACTCTGCAGGCATGCTCATAGTCTCAGAGGTGAAGGGTCCAGGTGCTGTGAGGGTGGCTGCTGTGAGTTGGTCTGGGCGCCATTGGGGTGCCTGGCCCCAAGAGGACAACAGGGGATGGTGTGTGGAGGAAAGCCTCTCAGAGAGCTGGCTCAGTCTTGTGATGTTGAGAACCCCTTCCCCATGACATGGGGTGTCAGTCCCAAGACCGATGACAGATGTTCTGAGTCTGGGCTTGGCTGTGGGTGGAGGAAGGAGGAGTATTAGTAGGGGTTCGTGGTCTGCAGTGAGCGAGGTGAGCGTGGGTGCATCTATGGCGTGGTGGCATCTGTGGCGTGGGTGGCATCTGTGGCGTGGGTTGGCATCGGTGGCATCGGTGGCTGTACGATGTACCTGTGCCTGGATCTGGAAGGCTGTGCTGCCTGTGCTGCTGGAACTCCTGGTAGCCATAACCTGGGTAGGTGAGGGCCTGTGGAAAGCCTTGGAAGGGCTGTGACATCATCCCTGGGGTGGAGGAGGCGACCTGGACTGGGTCGGAGCAGGTTCAGCTGGGCCTGGAGGGTTGTTGTAGAAGACCGGTGAATCCTCTCCTTTATCATCTGTTACTCGTGATTCGGACAATGTCCATTAGGGTCTGGTTGAACGTAGTGAGGAAGGGCTTATGGTAGAGGATGGTAGTTGGTGTACCAGCTGAGAGAGGAGATTACGCTGCTTTTGATGTGGTCCCTGATCTCCACAGGACAGTGTGGCTCTGTCCCTCCGGTCTGCCTCTCCTGCCTGCTTTCTGTGGAAGTGGAGCTGGGGGTGATGTGGTTGGTCTCTGGTGGAAGTGCCCTCTCCTTGCTCCCACTGCATCAGGGGGTCCTCCATGCGCTCGCGCACGGAGTGCAGCTGTCAGGGGGGGTCTCCATCGTGGGACGCTCCACAGATACCTGCCTGGACACAGGAGCTGACTCTTGCCAAGAAGAGACGGGCTCTCTGTGGGCTGCCTGAGAGAAGGGTAGACAGAGGGGCTGCTCCTCGTGGCAATCTCACCCTCCAAGAAGCAGCGACACTGGCCATTACTAGGTCATGCTAGCGTTTCCTCCGGTCAGTGAGCTTGACCGTGGCCTGGCCAAACTTCTTGAGGTGTAGCTTCCCATATCAGTATGCATGTGCTTCCACCACCTGAGGAGGGCCTCTCCGAAGTGTAGCCCAGGCTCTCCGCCTTCTCTCTCCAAGCAGCCTGCTTCCTCTGGTGGTGCCTCAATAGAGCCCCCCTTCCAGCCAATAGGTACTCGGTCTCCCCCTCAGCCATTCGATGGCACCTCATCCTCATGTCCTCTTCGATGGAGTATTTGCCTCCTTTCCCATTCTCGCATATTGCTCCTCCTCCGCGCTGCAGCATCTGGGCCCTCATCAGAGGGCCTTCGAGGCTCTAGGGGCTGCTCCAGCCACACACCACACCAGCATCAGCAGCAGCAACAACAGTAGCATGCACCAGCAGCACCAGCAGGACCAGGAGCAGCATCAGCAGAATCAGCACCAGCAGAACCAGAGTAGCACCAGCAGGACCAGGATCAGAACCACACAGTAAATGCACCAGCAGCACCAGCAGCAACCAGCAGCACCAGCAAGGACCCAGGAGCAGCACCAGAAGAGTGAGCACCAGCAGAACCACCAAGCACCAGAGCCCCCAAAGAGCGCACAGCAGAGTAGCACCGCAGACCAGCAGACAGGCCAGCAGAGTAAGGCACCACAGCACCAGGAGCACGCCAGCAGAGTTAAGCACCAGCAGAAGCCACCAGCACCAGGAGCAGTGCCAGCAAGTAAGAGAGTAAGCACCAGCGAAAGCACCACACCAGGAAGCAAGTTGCCAGCAGAAGCCCCCGCACACAGCAGAGTCAGGCCAGCAGGCCCACAGAAGCAGAGTCAGGGCCAGGGGTGGATGGGCCCTGTCCTTCTTGCCAGGGCTGGCAGCAGATGGCACAGCTTCTCTTCTTCCCCATGGTTGTTGGCTGGAGATGTGTCTGGCAGCAGGTCTTTCCTCTGAATGGTGACCTGCTTGCGAGCTGCATCCTTATAATCCATGGGGCTGAATGCAATGCATACTCCCCACAATGCGTAGTGAATGCTTTGCATCTGCTAGGCATCCTCTAGGCATCCTCTAGGCGTCCGTGATGCATCCACTTCATCCGCTAGGCATCCGCTCTGCATTCCTTCCTTCCGCTGCAATGTCCGTTTGCCTGTGCTCCCCGGAAGCCCTGCGGATGTGTCCATCTGCTCCATCCGCTTCCATCCGCTAGGCTTCCTGTGAGCATCCGCTTTACATCCTGGCTACGTCCTCCCCCGTCTGTTCCTTTCCGTTGTTGTCCCGCTCTGTTATATGCAAATTTGGGGCACTTTTGAGAGCGGATAACAACGGATGGAAAATTTTCTCATCCGCTGTGTCCTTTTTATATACTTTTTGCATCCGTCGGCCTATGTGACAGGCCCTTTTGTCTTTATGCGGTGTTTTCCACTGTATAATCAGCAGTTGGGACTCAATTTGACAGCCCTTGAGAGCTTTATTTATTTATTAAATTTATCTGCCATTTGGCTGCTCACAGTGACAGAAACATTG
This sequence comes from Laticauda laticaudata, assembly GCA_004320025.1. Classification (NCBI taxonomy): domain Eukaryota; kingdom Metazoa; phylum Chordata; class Lepidosauria; order Squamata; family Elapidae; genus Laticauda; species Laticauda laticaudata. The sequence continues at coordinate 30,964 of BHFT01004900.1, forward strand.
TTCTGAAGCAAAAATGCTTCCATTAGTTCCTTTATTAGAATAAATAATTTAAAGAATAGCTGAAACTTAACAGTGTTGCTTTCAATCTCTCTTGATCTTTTATCTCCTATATATGTCTCCCTTAGAGTAAAGAAAGGATGAAAACAAACAACTTAATGATAAAACCTTCAAAGGCAGATAAGATATGTGAATGAACTTCTGAATCTCTTTGTTTAGCAGAAATAGACGAGATGTCACTGCCATCAGCATCTGGAGAAGAGGAAGAAACTGGTTGGCTTAGTTAATCCTTTGCCCACTTTTACTTCAGTTGAAATGCATCATTCTTTTCAATTACCTCCCTTGTATCTCTTATGACAGAAAGCAATCAAGTAAAATCCATTTGGAAAAAAAAGTGGAAGGGAAAAAACAGTCTTTCATTCCTTCCAGTTCTCTTCCCTTCTTTTTGTTTCCTGAACTTAAAATAAATTGTAAAACTTCAGAACTCTTTCAAAACTCCAGAATGTTACTGTGCCACATGCTATGAAGTTTATACATAAAAACTTTATGTTTATACATAAAATGATTCTCATTATAGATTAAATATGGCCTTCTAATAGAGTGTGAAGAATGGAATATAATAAGAATAGAATAGATTTTTTTTTTTATTGGCCAGGTGTGATTGGACACACAGGGAATTGTCTTCGGTGCATAAGCTCTCAGTGTAAAGATAAAAATGTAAAAGATATAAGCGATAACTCATGATCATAGTCATCATAAATACATTCATTATGAATCATAAGATACAACTCTTAGTGATAGTTATAGGATACCAGATAAGCAATCAACATAAATCATATTAGGAAACCAAATAATATAAATCATAAAGATATAAGCAACAAAGTTATAGTCACAAGTAGAAAAGGAAATAGGTAATAGGAAGGATGAGAAGAATAATAGCAATATAGTCTTAGTAAATAGTTTGACTGTGTTGTGGGAATTACTTGTTTAGTGATGGCATGGAGGGAAAAGCTTAATCTTGTGGATAATTGTTCTGGTGTACAATGCCCTATAATATCATTTTGAGGATAGAAGTTGAAACAATTTATGTCCAGGCTGTAAGGGGTCTGTAGATATTTTCACAGCCCTCTTTTTGACTTGTGCAGTATACAGGTTCTCAATGGAGGGCAAGTTAGTAGCAATTGTTTTTTCTGCAGTTCTAATTACCCGTTGAAGTCTATGTCTATCTTGTGTGGTTGCAGAGCCAAACCAAACCAGACGCAGAAAGCTTTTTTGATGATGTTTTTGATGTTGGGTGTCCATTTTAAGTCTTGAGATGTTATAGAACCAAGAAACTTAAGGACTCTACTGTTGAACTGTTTTGTCTAGTATTTAAGAGGTGGTAGTACAGGAAGGTTTATCCTAAAGTCTACCATAATTTCTATTATTTTGAGTGTATTTAGTTCAAGATTGTTCATCAATAACATTCATCAGTATTATTTCAATGAATGAACTGAGTCATTTCCATTTGATTTGAAGAGTAAACATATGCATAGAGGACAGTCTTATGTCCCCAATTGAACATCAGGATGCCCTGGTAACTGCTTTCTTTCTGTCATATCTTTATGAATTTGCTTTTTTTCATCTTTACAACCAAGATAATGCTCTACATCCAGACACTGAGCTAGGATGGAAGGAACCTTAGCAAGTGTAATTGTAGACTCAGTAAGGTACTCTGATTATGATATTGTGGAATGCTCTTGGTTATGTTTCTTCTGCTTTTATTGAATGCCATTGTGATCCACCAAAGTTATAGGTCACCATGTAACTCTCCAAATAAATAACTGGTGCACATATCTAGTCTTATATTCACTTCTCTTTTAGTTGTCCACAAGCCCCATCTATACCCAAGCTCTATTTCTCAGCCCAGCAATTGTCAAAAAGCAGGACTGCCCTTGAGATCTGGCTTCAAGGTTGATGTAAGGGGAGGAGCTGTATCTTCTAAATGTCTCCCTTATATCTGACATTTGTTCCATGCTAAGTTTAATTTCCTTCAGGAGTGGCCAGCCTCTTTTCTTCAGAAACATAGCCACTGGTTTTAATTATTAATCTCAGAGAAACAGAAATTCATTTAAATATGTTGCTGGCCCAAGAAAGATCAGAAATGATTTACTCTGTTTAGTAACTGATCTTAAAACAGAAAAAATGTATGATTAGGATTTGTGTATTTAGTTATGTCTTTTATAAACCCATATTTATGCTTCTATTCTTGTGCTACAGCTGGTGAGGATGAGGAAATTCTGGGGGGTTCATAACTAAGTTCTTTCAAATGGAAAAGGTTTATCTGTTCCTAGCTGTTCTTTTACTTACCATTATGCTTTTGTCTCCACCACTGAATACCCATAGGTAGACAAGCTAGGAGGCTAAAAGAGATAAAGTGTAAGATGCAAATGTGTTGTTGATAGAGGTCACTTTCTCTTGCAATGAAAAATGATTCTAATTAACCCCCTTTATTATGAATTCCTTACAACAGCTGAAGGCTATAAAGGGACTTGGTTTCCATTCAATCATGGAACTTCAGCAGCAGAAAGTCAAGGCTGGGGCAAGATTAAGAGAAATAGAGAGGGTTTTCTTCCTTCAACCAGGAATGGGGAAAAATTAAAAGTTGTGTTCTTAAGCTTGGATATTTCACAATTATTCACACTGCTTCATAACTGAAATGAGGACATATATTAACAACTGACATTTTAAAGCCAAAATATCCTAACTATCTATACAGACATTTAACTATCTATACAGAGATTACTCATCAGCAAATCTGATTTGCTCCTTTCCTAAATTAATTATTCACAAATAATGTTTCCAAACTGAAAGACAACTTTCACTAACCCTTTAAGAAACTTGTTACCAAGGAGAATTGATATAGGATTAGCACCCCTACCCTTTAAAACTAAAAAGTTGCTAAAGAAACAGCAATAAAGTAAAAGTTCATAGTGATCATAGCAATTGTAATGACCATGATGATTGTAATCAATGACAGCAGCATGAAGGTGTCAAACTATGACAACATTAGAATAAAGCTGAATGACTGATGTTAGATCGATACTCAGGACAAAATTTACGATACAAATCACAACATGGAATGTTCCATCTTTATATCAATGTGGGAAACTTGCCCAATGGAAATTTGACAACAATGGCCTGCATATTCTGCATATTAGTGAGAATGGATTGGGGATTGGGACTGATAGACTTACCAGTGATGAGAAGATGGTTTTATTTTCTGACATGAATATGGAGTGACTTTGATACTAAGCAAGCAAGCAAAGCAAAGCAAAACATTGATAGGTTGGGAAGTTATTAGCCCCCCCGCCCCCATATAATTGTTGCTAGGTTTCAATCAAGCCACATAAAAACAACTATTATCCAAGCCTATGCACCAACTGAAGAAAAAGTTAATGCATAAAATGATATATTTTATGATCAGCTACAAAGCACGATAGATGAAACCCCAGGTTTTGACCTGAAATTACTATTTAGAAATTTACTTTTCAGATTAGTTATGTTAGAGATGACTTGAAATATAACATGTGCCCTGATCCTGGTGAATGATTATTATTGTTCTCTAGTACAAATGATTTATGCATTCAAAATACATACTTTGTACATAAGAATTTTCATAAAAAGACATAGAGATCACCTGGTGTGTATCAAAGAATGAGACTGACTACTTATGTGTTAGAAAACAGTGGAGATCTTCCTTGAAAGATGTACATCTCTACTGAGGAGCAGATATTGCATCTGATCATTACCTCTTGATGTCGTCAGTTTGTTTTTGCCTGAAAAAAACTGTAGACACAAAACCAATTTGTTTTCTAGCTATTGAAAGATTAAAAGAGTTGAAAAAAATACAGTTGGTTAAAAAGAAGTTCCAAATATAATCACAAATCAGTTTCAGATTTTGCAAAATATTGACGATTCTGAAGCACACTGGAAACTCTTAAAAACAAGTAACAGTCGAGATAGGGGAACAAACAATTGGCTGAAGAAAAGGAATCCAAAAAGAACAGTGAATCAAAAACAGAATGTGGCAGCTAATTGATGAACAGTAAAAAGCAAAATACCAATTATCAAGCAAAAACACCTAAGGAGAAGATAAAAGCAACAAGACAATATAAAAACCTGGAACATAAACATATCTGGAAAGCAGATAGAAAAGACTGGATGGAATAAAAAACAGCTAAGGCACAAGATGCATCAGAAAAGAACAATGTCAAGATGCTATATGTCCTTTCCTGGGAACTAATGGGAATAAGAACCAACGCCAATGCCCCAATTAAAGATAAATATGGGATCAAGATAATTATTATACTTAATAAAGAAGAAAAATACATTTTAGTGACATATTGAACCAACCTTGTCCATAAACAACTGCTGATATTGCCAACATTGCACAACTAGAGGAACTTAATATCAACATGGAGCCAATTACAATTATTGAAGTTCAAAATATAATACAGTTGTTGAAAATGGCAAAGCAGTTGGTTTAGATTAGATATCCACAGAGCTCCTAAAACATGGTGGAGATAATTGGGTACAAGAGCTCATTTTTAAAAGTATTATTTATTATTATTTATATGTTGCTGCTAAGAATGCATATCAGAAGACTGGAGGTGGGGAGTAATCATTTAAGTACCAAAGAAAGGGAACATGAGTGATTGTAACAACTGGAGGGGCATAATGTTGCTATCAGTCCCTGGAAAAGTTCTCTGCCCTTTGTTGCTAAGGGGACTTCAGTACCTTCAGAACAAGCAGGATTCAGGAAAGGATGGTCTTGGAACAATCAGATCCTGCCTTATGAAAATCATCAAACAGAACTTAGAATTCCAGAAGCAAATAGTAATCGATTTTATTGACATTACTTGATTTGCCAAGAATCACTATCGGATATTGTAATAACCTATGGTATTCCTCAACATTTTATCAACATCTTTAAGAACCTGTATTATAACTCTTCTGCTGTGTATGAAAGGAATGAGGAAACCAGTCTTTTTTAACAATACAGGAGTAAGACAGGGATGTATACTATCACCATTCTTGTTTCTCCTCTATGGAGTTTGTTATCCATAGAGCAGTGGATTTCCCTAGCTCTCGCATCCCATAGGCAACAGCCCTTCTAAATTTAGATTTTGCAGATGACATCATGTTGCTTGGTCAAACAAATAGTGCTTGCAAGAAATGTTCATAAATTTAGATAATAAGGGCAACAAGATTGGTTTATGTATAAATATTGAGAAGACCAAGTTTATACAAGTCAGAAGTGCTCAGACCATGGTCAAGTTATAGCAACAGACCATGATCCTGTTATAGAACAAGTCCAACAATTTACATATCTTTCAGTGGAGGTACAGATAATGTCTATCAGTGGAGGTGGAGATAAGGACATTTGCTATCAAATTGGAATGACAACAGTTATATTTCAACACATGCACTCAATTTGATCTACAATAGCCATAAGTATTATCATAAAGACAAAATACTTCAAGAGTATTGTTATGCCAACGCAGTATATGCTTGTGAAAACATGGAAATGTACAACCAAGATGATTAAACAGTTAAATGTTTTCCAACAGTGCTGCTTGAGAAGAATCTTCCGTGTCTCAAATCGTGACCATATCATTAATGAAGAGTACTACAAAGATCAGATTTATTATACTTACTGAGAAATATAAACAAACGAACGTGAATGAATGAATGTGAATGAATGAATAATGAAATAACTTGGCTCCTGGAGAAAAAAGAAAACAAGGCTGCTCTCAGAAAACCTGGTGCCAAACATTTAAGGAAGATCTTAAATTACTTTATTAATGTCCCTTGGGACAATGTCGAAGATGCAGCAAATGATCAAAACTGCTAGAAAACACTTGCTGCCCAATGTGCAACGAACATGGTCTAATGTTGATGATGATAACTCTGGTTACCAAAGATCAACTTTCAATCCTAGATGTGGACTTGCAGAAAAATAGCTGCTAGTGATAACAAAGAATCAACAATGCTTTTGCAATTTCATCCCAGAAACATATGATGAATCACGTGATCTACAGAATACATTGATCATAGATCTGAAGGGACTGGATTGAAATCAGTTGCTAGAATCAGGAAATAATGTAAATCTAGGCTGTTGAGTCTGTCAAGTGACGAGGGAAAGAATGAAGCACACAATTTACAAAGTCACAATACATGAAAGTTTAATGACTTCAGTTGTAAAAATAGTAATAAAAAAAACATTCTCAAAAAGCCAGATTTTATTTGACTTTAAGATTTTTCTGGCTGAGTGGAGGAGATAAGGACAAAAAGTATGACATATCCTTCTTTTGCCACATGTCTGGTAACTCTATTCAGGAGGAATATGATCTATGCATGCCCAGTTTGATAACAATTTGCCCATAAGATTGTAACAAACTCTAGGGAGAGTTTCAGAAAAAAAAATGGTAGAGTAGGTTTGCAAAAGAATTCAAAGCAAACTGCTTGTTCAGCATCTGAAGCTCAATAGAACGTTTTCTTATTCCTTTTGAAATCCAAAACCCTTCAGGCTCTCCTTCCTTCAGAAAACATTAAGGAGTATTTTTTTCACCTGGGGCCTAACAAAATTTCTCTGTCAGCTTCTCCTTCAAATACAGGAAGAATAGATCAGTGGTGGGCCCATTTGATAGGAATTGTATGTTTTGGTTGTGATATAAGTGTTCCCCATTAACCTATGTTTGCTGCCTATTTTGTTTGCTTTTTGAGATAGTATATTTTTAATTATAAATTGTCCAAAGTCAGTTTTGAATTCAGGTGATCTTATAAATTGAAAGTACAAATATATTGTTATTTACAATTAAACAATCACTCTAACATAGACCTCCCCAAGCCAGGAGAACCAATCCTTTTTTCAAAATAGCTTTATTATGAATTTCTGTTTTGTCGGTAACTAAAGCCCCTGTCACACTGCACCAATGGATGGAAAGAGGATGTAAAACGGAGAAAAACACTTGCCATCCATTGGTTAACGCGAGTTCTTCCATTCTGTACTCACTGCCTCCGTTTTGCTCCTCTCTATCCGTCCAGCATCCGTCTATTTGACATTTTCATCCGCTCAGAAGGTTTTGAGCTGCTCAAAACTTTTGAGCGGAAAATGTATCCAATGCATCCATTCTGCCATGCTCTAGGCATACGGGGAACATCCGTTCTGAGCGATCCGTTATGACATATGCTATATCCGCTAGGCCCATCCGCTGCGCATCCGCCGCAACTCAAATCCGTTCCAGCGGTAAACAGATGCAGGGAGGAAGCCAGAATAGATGCGCAGCGTTAGTAGCACAGACAGAGAAAGGATGAAAGCGGATGTAGCTACCGCATCTTGCGTCTCCATCCCGACTACGACATCCGCGACTGGCATCCGCTCTTCGACATCCTCCTACTACATCACTCTGTATCCTCTAACGACCTTCAATCCGCTCTGCAATCCGCTCTGCATCCTCTACGCCAGTCGCTCTATTGCAGTCCTCTACGCACTCCAATCTACGCATGACTCTGATCGATTTACCTCCTCTCTGCATCCGTTCTTATCTGCTATCAGTCTTAGCATCCTCTATGCCAACTCTGGCAATCATCGCGCTAGCTTTGGTCCACGTTCCGCCATCCGCTTTCGAAGTCCGGCGCTCATGCGTGTCCTCCCCCGGACGTACTTACCTTTCCGTGTTTATCTGCGCTCTGGCGTGTTATGCAAAGAATTTTTGCCCTTTTGAGAGCGGATAACAAATGGATGGAACAATTATTCCTCTCCGTTAACCGACTGTGTCGCTTTTTACAAATGTTTTCATCGCGTTTGGGCAGTGTGACAGGCCGCTTTTACTTAAGCTCTCTCAGTCAGTATTCCAAGCCTTAATGATTAGTATGATACAAAGTTTACTAATTAGTTAAGCCCATGTCACCACACGCCGCAACGATGGCAAAAAGGGACAAGAGCGGATGAGGCAAAAATGTTCCATCCGTTTTATCCGCTCGGTCCAAAAGGGGCAAAAAATTTGCATAAACTGGGACGGTGGATAACGACGCGACGCGGGGTAAGGACTCAGAGGCGGCATGCAGAGCGGTCAATAATTGCAAGAACGGAAGAAAGCCCATGCGTGGATGGATGAAGCGGAAATGGGAGTGATGGATTGGCGTCATACCGCAGCGGTTCTAGGGGTTAAGGCTCAGCAAACGCGAACATATGGAACGAGATAGCAGTGAGCACTTGCAGATGCGGGAACGCCAAGCGGATGAAGCGTGAGGATGCCCACAGCGGTAAGGGCGGCTAGCGATCCACAGCGGAAAGAAGCCAGAATGGATGCGCCACCGAGCGTTTAATTGTGAATACGTCGGGGGATGTATTGCCTGTAAGCCACACGGATTATAAAGGGAAGCAGGCTCGCACTGTGTGCCAGCCATTCACCGAGGAAAAACCTGCTGCTGGACCTGTCGAACGTTAAATCCGAGTTTTGCACCTGCGCGCTGCACTGCATATGTGCCACTGCCTGACCAGCTTGCTCTGCTCACAGCCTACCCTCTCCAGCACCAGCCTTAGGTGCCATGCCTGCCTGATCAGCCTGCCTGGCCTTCCTGCCATGCCTCTACGCCAGGCCTTCCCTGTTACACCAGTCCCTAACCTGCAGGGTCTTTATCTGCCTTATGGCTTCCTGCCAGCCTACTCCAGCTACCGACAAGCGCTTCCGTGGCCGACTAGCTTCAGCATCTCGCTCAGGACTTCAGCCTAGCCCTTGCCAGGTTCTTCCGCCAGCTTCTTGCCTACCTGCCAGCCTTACATGCACTGGCTTCCTGCCAGCCTTTCAGTTCCTCATTGCATGCTCATGCTGCTTCCTAGCACTTCTCCAGCTGCCAGCCTTGGTGCCTCCAGCCTCCCTGCACGATGCAACCCCACAAACCTATTGGGAGGTGGAAGCGATAAGCCTCACAGCAACCTGCCAGCAATCCCTTTCGGCAAGAGGACAGGGGCCACGCTCCCGCCCTCCCTGCCGGCGAGAACCTTTGCTCTGCTGGGGGCTCTGCTGACAAGCTGCTCCTGCCGGTGGTGCATATCTGTCTGCCTTGCTGGGCTGCTTCCTGCGTGCTTTACTCCTGTTGAAGCTGCTCCTGGTCCTGCTCGGACACTACTCGTCGCTTCTGGACTTGCTTGTCCTGCTCGTGCTCCTGGTCTTGCTCATCGGATCTGCTCGTCCTGCTCATCGCTCATGGGACTGCTGGCAACTGCTGTTGCATTACTCTTGCTTGCTGCTGATCAGCTGGTCCTGCTGCTGCTGCTGCTGATGATGATGATGATCCTTGCTGCTGATGATGCTGATGCTGATGCATGATGCTGATTATGATCCTGCTGGTGAGGAATGATTGATGAATGTGGATCGAAATGTCTCTGCTGCTCTGGCATGGTTTGGTGTTGGGAAGTGCAGCATGCACCCTTACACCTGGGTAGTCCCTCTGCAGATGAGGGTTCCATCTGCTGGGACTCCTATGCTCAAAGGGGGAGAGATGCGTAATGTGGACGGACGAAGAGACCACGCAGTGAAGATATCAATTGAGGCAAAGGACGCAACGAGGTAGGTGCTGGAGTGGCTAGACGAGAGTTTAATGACTATCTGTGGTGGAAGGGGACCCCGGCTGTTAAGAGGACAAGGCCAATAAAGGCAAGCAATGGGAACCCCCTGGGGGGCCTTGGAAAGAGAATAAGAAAAGGGCGGAGAGTATGGGTCATAGCACTTTCCGGAGGTTGAACCTCCGTGGAGCATGATGTATGGGAAGCACGATGAGTCTACCTGGTATACACTCATGCATCTGGCCAGGCCACTGTGAAGTCTGACAGACAGAGAGACCTACATCATGCACCAGAGTTGCAGCTTCCTGGAGGTGAGATGCCGTCCAGCCGAGGAGCACCAGCAGCCCCTTCTCCTACCCTCTCTCATCTCCGGCAGGCCTGCTAAGAGCCAGTTCCGTTCTCGGATACCCAGGCCGACAATCGGAGTCCCTGTCTCCAGGCAGGTTTCTGTGGAAACGTCGCACACGGCGCGTGAAAGTAACCGTGGGACAGGTGGTTTGGTAAGCGTGTAGAGTGGCGGTGGGAGGAACTCCTGGTGCAACGTTGGGAGAAAGGAGACAATTTTGAGTCCACCAGCAGTTCCCTAGCCGAATTCTCCCACCACTCAGAACCCGAAGTCTGTACAGAACCGGCACGAAGAAGTCGGAGCACGGACATGTCAGGAGGGTCAGAGCCAACACTGTCCTATGCTGGAGATATCAGGGACACAATCCCGCCCAGCATAGATTCTCCTCTCTCAGCTGGTTCAAACCAACTCCGACTCCCAACCCGCTAAGCACTTCCTCAACTCTATGTCAACCAGATCCTCAGCGACATCGGATCAGTCCGGTGAAGAATCAGACGTTCAACTAGACGAGTAGGAAAAACTAAATCATTGCATCAGGTTGGTGCAAAGGTATCTGGATCAGGATGCTGCTTCAACTCGAACTAAGGAACCGCTGCCACCCGAGTCCCCTGGGTCTGGCCTCCTTCCACCGGTATGGTCCCTCCGGTTTTCAAGGGCTTCCGCCAGGCCCTCACCTACCAGGGCTACAGTCTTATCTCAGGAGTTGTCCCAGCAGCAACAGGCAGCAGCCCTTCCCACATCCGAGCAACCAGACTCGTTTCCAACCACATCATTTCGCGTGGAGCGAGCACACTTGTTGGCCACCGCAGGTCTTCCACTTGTATGTGCGCAGCGATGCCTGGACTTCCACGACGGATGATGCCACCCGCGACAGCACTGGCCGACACCCACTGAGACACCACACGCCGAAGCCCACCCAGCCTGCTACACTCACAGAGCGCGCAACCATGAACACATCCCGACTATCCTACCCTTCTCCTCCACCCCAGCAGCCCAACCCGCCTCGAGATAGCATTTCTGCTGTCATCGTGAACCTGCGGGCTGACACGGGGCTGACCGCCAGCTGTCCGAACCACCTTCCTTATCACACACGTCCCCCTCTCGTCCTCTCAGGCAGTCAGGACTCCCTAGCACCATCCCACAGAGCAGTGGGCCTCACCGGACCTTGACACTGGTAGACTGGCACACCTCCGAATGAACCACGATAATGGTGCACAAGCAGTTCTCAGGACAGGTAGGCTTGGCCTACTGTGGACTTATATTGGAACTTGAACTTGGAGTAATCATTATTTTTGTTTTCACAGCTTGTGCGTTCAACACAAAGTGTATCTTTTGATTCACACACGCTTCCCATTTCTTTTTTTTTCGAATAAAGTCTTGTGTTTATTTATTTTGTAGTAACATAGGGTAATATAAGTCTTAAAATGCTTGTTGTATGGGTTAGAGAGACTGTGGATGGGTTGAAAGATAGCTGCTGGTTCATGGTTCTAGAACTTTGATAAGGTATGTTAAGAGTAGCGTGTGGAGTGCATAGCTTGCCAAGCCTCGCATGAAGCATAGTGGGACTGTATTGTCCACCCTCCCAGGTGCCACACCTATGGCCCCTTTATTATCAATAATTTGTAATTGCAAATCATCCACACATTTGTGCAACACAAACACATACTCTTTTATTAACTACGCGCTGTTGTCATTGTAGGCCCACCCAACAAATACAATGCGCTCAGATCTGCTTTCATCCAACGCGTGATGATTCAGAGACAGGCTGATTTAGGAAGACACCCACTAATTCATCTATCCCTTGGTGCTTCGGCACCACTTTCCACTGCTCCCAGCTGGGGAGGTTATGCACCATTGTTTGTAAGGAGGTTGTCGCTGCGTTTGCTTCCTATACCATATGAAGCTCTGTTGGGCCTTCTGCGCACATCCACAGATATATCTTAGTGTTTCAATATGCATCGTGACCAGGTCGCACTCATCCCCATGGTCCATGTCCTTCCGGATTGCCCTGTTTGCAGGTCCACAGCTCTTGTTTCTGTCAAGATCCTGAGGTAGCGTTGAGTTGCGACATTGTAGATTGTTGTGCGAGGAGATGCAGCAATATACTTCCAGATCCTCCTCACGTTCCTCTGGGACAGATGCTGCATGGGTGGTGAGGAAGTACCTGGAAACCGAGTTCGGCGCCACGGATGCCAACTAGCGTTCTCAGCCACTTCGTTTGCCTGGTACGTCCTGATATGTTGAAGATCCTCTCTTTCACGCGCGGTACCGCGTGAAAGGAGGTCTGGAGGAGTAGGAGGCCTCATGAGGTATGTCTGAGGGGAAAGGCGTTCGTTCATCCCCCACAATAAAGTAGGCACATCTTGCTGTGTCGTTTGGGCATGGGGGTCTGGATTTGGGATTTACCAAGCCCATGATTGAGGTTGCCTTCCAGCCCCTCCTTAGGTTACCATGGCGTTTTTTTACCTGGGCATCTGAAGCATGGAGGACCCGTTACGCCTGAACGCATCAATATGGACAGTGAAATGTGTAAGTCAGATCGACCATGGGCGAAGGAAGGAACGATTTGCTGAAAAGCCTCGATGTCAAAGTTGAAATAATAAAGTGGGACCTGACTTGCTGGCGCTTGTGCAGGCACGTGCACTTGCCATGCTATGGCTCCAAACGGATGTGGGGGGAAAGTCTCCACTTCCTTGATACCAACTGTTCTGCAACTTTCCTTCCACCGCCTTCTTCCAGTGGAGGAGGCCACGGGGAGCTCCCCTTGCTATTCTTCGATGATGCCATGCAACCACTTCTCATGACACAATGCTGATCGGTTTCATGTTGTGGGTGCACCTCCAGCGCGCGTCCTGCAATAAGCGTTTTGTCAGTGGTCCGGATGCCAGGTGAGCAGAGTAGTGCGCCAGCCCTATGTAGTCAGGTCCACAGGCTGGGGCACACACCTTTGAGTCTGGATGTTCTCTTGGTCAAATCTCCTGAAAAGGTGTCAGCGCTAGCACAAACTTACATCAAGGACATGGCTGGTGGCCATCCTCAATGAAAGTCTGGAACGCATACATGTGTCCATTAGCAGATAATGTCTGATTTGTCTGTACTCACCAATCGAGCTTGTTGTTAGCTATTACGTCGATACTCTCTCTTCTATACGGCGATCCATCTTCAGGCCCAGACGCTTCTTGGCCGCTCTACCTTTTCTTCTCAACTTTGTAGAGTAGCAGTTCACCAGAGCCGTAGATGGCTTCGTAACGTCTGTCAGTAAGGATGGTGGCTGCCGAAAGGACTTTGTCACAATCCACGGTTCGGATCATGATGGAGCCTGTGGAAGAGAAGAGTCAGATGAAGGCTGCAGAGGTCTGCCACAGCTTGGCTGCTGTCTGTGGAAAGAGATGCACGTGTGTAAGTTGAGTACCCACCTTTTGATAATCGGCGATGTATAGGTATTCCCTTTGCATACCTTATGGCATATCCATCTAGGCAGCTCTCTGATAGACTCCGTTTAATTATCCGAGATAAGGTCCCCTCTGCGGAACAGTTTTTATTCATTTGTAACCGCTTAGCTTGTTATCATACTGGCATCTTTCGCCATAGATTGCTGCTTGCAAGTTCCCAGGTGGGGTATCCTTCTGTTTGCATCCAGTCTCCGTGTCCGTCTCTCCGGCTTCCTCACCTGTCGCCATTTCCGAGCGATGCGAGTTGGTGTGGATGCCGAGCGGATGCCTAGCGGAATATAAGCAGATGCAATAAAAGGATAGCAGAACGGATGCATAGACGGATTGCATAGCGGATGCACGAATGGTACACGGACCTGATACCAATTGTTCCAGCACAAAAAGTTTTGGCAGCCCTAAAACTTTTGGGAGAGCGGGCAATGACAATGTCAATAAACGGCTGCTGGATCGCCGGATAGAGAGGAAGTGCAAAACGGAGGCAGGAGTACTCGCGTTTTCTTCCATGGATTGGCAAGCTTTTTTGTCCAATTTTTGTTTACATCCTCTTTGCATTCATTGGTTTGGTGTGACATGGGCTTTACTAGTTACTAGTGTGCCACAAAATAAATTTAATCCCAAAAGCTGCATTTTGTTAAAATCACAAGAAGAAACAGCTTATTATATTTCAACATTATTGTATTTTCCCAGCTGGGAGTTGAATGGTTAACTAATTCAGAAATGTTTAACAGTGGTGAGGATAGATCATATTTATATTCTGGCAGTAATTAGCTTACTGGGATGTAAAAACTGAGTTTGCCTCCAACTTTATTCAGAAGGAAAAATCTATCTTTGTCTTAGTCTTAGTATTTTAAAATTGGCTGATATATAAGCACTTTTGTCACTTTTAAAAGGAAAGAGTTATAAATAGCAAGTACATAAATAACAATATTATATGCCAATTGAAGCTATCAATATTTTTTAAAGGAAAGTATATGACTGGGAATTAGAGGCACTTGGGAAGGAATACAGGTTTTGTACTCTTTTTCTTCTTTTAGATTCAGCTAAATATAATCAAGGATTTTATTTGGTCTACATTTTTAAACAAAAAGTCCAGAGTTGATTATCGGGACTAGATTCATATTAAAGTTGGAGAGAAAGTTTGGAACTAATCTGCAATTCCTCTGTTCCTTCTAAACTGAATATAATAAAGTTGATCCCAATCTATTTGCCTACTCAATCAAGGTTATGAAATCAATACTCACTCTCCAGATAGTTTGTCTTTTTTAACAATATTTTTTATTGTTCTTTTTCACCTTTTACACCTATAGATCTTAACTGCAACAGTACTGTGTCCTCATTATTATACAAATTATTATACAAACCAATCTCATGTAAATATTTACATTTATATATCTTTATATACATTCATATACATTTATCTATAATTTTCTTATCTTCTTTATCCTTGTTTCAATTGTTCAACTATTTATACCAATTATCCTAAATTTGTAATACTCCAACTCTTCTTTATCTTTTAATTTTAATGTCAATTTTTCCATTTCAGCACAATGTAGAATTTTTTGAATTTCTAATTCCTCTGAGGGCATGTTAATTTGTTTCCAACATTGTGCATATGCTATCCTTGTTGCTGTCAAAATATGTAGTAAAATGTATTTAATCTATTTAATATTTAATTTAATTTAATTATTCCCAACAGAAACAACGCCAGTTTAAATTCTGTTCAATCTTCTACTATTTCTTGTATCCAAATTTTCCTAGTTTGGGGTATTCTAGCTAGTTCTTACCTTGTTTTTGATGTGTACTTCCTGCAGGCACACTGCATCTACTTTTTGTTTCACTAATTTTATCAGTGTTCACTTTCTTTTAGCCAGCAAATTTAATCTGTTAATATTTATTGATATTAATCTGATTTCTTCTCCCATTCTTCTATTTGTCTACTTGTCTTTGTCTTCTATTAGCCTTTAGGTCTCTTTGTATTCTTGGTATTGGTCTTGCCCCTTTTTCTTCCTGTTGTTCTTTTTCTTCCTTCCTTCTTCCTTCCTGTTCTCCTTCTTTTGTTTCTTCCTGGCTTCCGGACTCTAATTTTTCTCTGCTACTCTATTCTTCTTCAACTCCCACGAGTTGATCATATAACTCTTGTGCTTCTTTAGGTTGTCCACTTTGATTTTCTTCGCTTGCCAAGACACTAGCATCCCTTCTGGAATTAAACACCTGAATAATATATTCCTTTTAGTCAGTAGTGTCGCCAAGAATTGGTAGCCTTTTCTCTGTTGTCTCACCCTTCTTGGAATCTGTTGCAGAGTTAGTATCTCCTTTTATTTGTACATAATTGGTTCCACCCTCATTATTTTATAAATTATATCTCTTGCCTTTTTTTTTCATGAACCTTATATGCACTTCTCTCAGGAATCTGTGCCTTCTGGCATAATTAGTATGCACTCTGTATACATCATCCAATTCATTCAAAATTTCGTGCTTATCTCTTTGCAGAGCTTCCGCTATTATTTCAGCCATTATCATTTCTAGGTCTTCTTCTTTTGACTGCAACATTTTGAAATCTAAGATAAAAGACTGCATGGTCCATCTCCAAATGGTTGAGAGAATCCTCCATTAATTCTATCATCCTCCAATCCAGCAGCTCAAGTTTCTTCTCAGTTTGTTCTGTTCTTGTTTCCACAGCTTTTATTTGTTTATTCATTTTTTTCTATTGCTTGTTGAATTGAGCCAATTTTCTCATCTAATTTGTGTATATTGCTTGTCATTTCACCCATCTCTGTTTTCATTTCACCATGGTTTTTAGACATTTTTTCTTGAAGTTTAATCATTGTTTCCTGACGCTTGTTTAAGAGGGTTGTTGTCATGTTTTGTGAATTTGATGTTGTATTTTGTTTTTCCATGGTAAGCATCCCTTCAGTAGATCTTTGGGTCACTGGAGAAGCAATTGACATGGATGGGTTTGCTGTTGTTTTTTTTCCCGCCTTCAGTGTTATGGTGATACTCATTATTTCTTTTAGGATTTTATTCTGTTCTTTCAAAATTCTATGTACATTCCCCAAATTAACATTCAGTGATTTAAATACTATTAATAGGATATACACTTATAACACATTTTATAAAGCAATCAATTAATTATATTTCTTACTATATGTTGATATATAATTATCAATATTCACTATATAATCTAAGAAAAATATAAATCACATTTATTATCCACTCTAATATCAGAATTTAACTAATATATATAAATTAATAATATATGAGTTATATGATATAATTTACTAACTTAAACACTTATCTATTTATATTCCTATGTTCTTTATCCTAAAATTGATCAATCAACAAGTTAAACTTACACGCCCTATTTCAAAAATATGACAAATTCATTAAGATGTTTTCTATCTATATAAATATGTATATAAATATATATGTAAATAAGTACTATAAATAAATAAGTTTTTTTCAAATATCTTAATTTCTTATTTGTAAAAAAAGTCAATTCTTAATTATAATATAAAATTATTTCATTAAGCACCTCAGTTAATTATTCTTATCATTAGTTAGTCTTTCATTATCAGTTAAACCTTTATTGTACAGCACAGGTTGTTCTATTCTATGTACACCCAGCAGTCTCTGTTGCATCAGCCACTTCTGTTCTTTTTCTGCTTCTCTCTGTCTTTATTGCCACTGGAGGAGAAGCAGTCAGTTCCCCAAGTTCCTTACACTCCACCTCACTGTTCCTTGGGTTTCCCTACTCTTCCATGAGTCCCTCCAAGACTTTTGTGCCCTCCGAGGGGCCTCCAAACATGTAAATTCAGGGCTAAAGAATGGAGCCCATTCTTCTTTCCCTGCACCACCACGATGTCACACTGGAAGTCCTCCAGATAGTTTATTTGTAATGGTCTGAAAAGACTGGTCAGTTACACAAAGGATGCATTAGCAATACCCCCAAAATTAAAGATCACCTCCCATCACCAAATACAGAGTATATTTATTTTACAATGCAAACAAATTATTGTTACAAGATACAAGCAGATGGCAAGCAACTCCATATTCAGCTACAGATGAATTCATGATAAGATGCATACATGGATATTGTATTACCTTTTAGAAAAAATGAATTATACATTTTCTAATGTTTACTGTTCTTTGTACAGGGTTGTACTGCATGTCATTGTATAGTATAGCATAGTCTTCATAGCAAATATAAGCAACACTTATTTTCCAATAAGCTTCAACTTTCCTATGCTTATATTATACAGTGAAGTGCTCAAAATCCAAAATCAATATATCCACCTATATGCCTGCTTATCTACTTGGCACTGATGTCAATATATACATTTCAAGTTAAATAGCATGACAGAACAAACTTACAAAAGCGCCGAACTGAAAAAAAAAAATCTAACTCAGCTTTGCTAAAGCTTGAATTCCAGGCATCTGTAGATTATCCTGCTTGGCATTTTGTTTGTATGCTTGTTTGTTTCCTTTGGTTTCTTTGATATAAATTATACCAGAAAATGTTACTATGTTGCAATAAAATAAAGCTGTATAATTAGAATATCATACCCTGAAACACAGGGGTGGGATTCAAATTTTTTAACAACTGGTTCTGTGGCATGGCTTAGTTGGTGGGTGTGGCTTGGTTGTCATGTAACTGGGTGGTCATGGCTTGGTGGCCATGTAATTGGCTGGGCATGGCCAACTGAATATCACTCACATCGAGGCACGCATCTCCTCACCTGGCCTCTCATGACTGTGAGGATGCTGCAACAGTTGTAAATGTGAAAAATGGTCATAAGTCACTTTTTCAGTGGCATTGTAACTTTGAATGGTCACTCTACACAAGCAAAATACCAGCAATGGAAGGAAAAAAACTCCAGAGAAGTTCCTGAGACAGGAAGTCTAGTCCCGCCAAGAATGTAATAAAGGTTAACGGAGAGGCAGTTTCTGTAAGCAACACCAGAATGTTTCCTTCCTATCTTCCTTANACCAGTTCTCCAAACTGCTTAGAATGTTAACAACCAGTTCTAGCGAATAGGTGCGAACTGGTAGAATCCCACCCCTGCTGAAACACAAGATAATTCATTAAAACATTGTTTTAATTAGTTCAGGGGATATCTTGGATAGAATGAATTATAATGTTTAAATCAGAGTGTACAGCTTCTCTGTGGCTTAGACTGTTTGCAACTTTTAAAGACATGGATCAGCATTTCCAAAGGTGATGGAGCAAGGAACAAAAAGTGGATGTGGCTCAAAAAGGAATGTCTGGCTTTTGAAAAAAATGAAATCATTATTAATTTTAAAGCTCTCCTTGCAGATCCCCTTCAGTCAGATTAATTTAAACAGCAGGATTAGCTAATAAAGGTTTATAATTTCAATTTAAATATTTAAAATCTAGCTTCCTTTTCTTCCAGATCTAAGACATCATCTTAATTTAAAATGCTAAAATGAATAAAAATGTCATATATGAGCCTAGGAGACAATAAGGTAAGCATCAGCTGAGTTTCTTTCGGAAAGATATCATTTAACTGGGACATTATTCATATAAGAATTTTCATGTTTGCTTGTTTTGTATTATTGCTTGGAAATATATAACTTATCTAAAATTGCAAGTCATGATGTAATTGGTTTGGTTTAGAATATTGTGAAGACCCTATAGACAGTGGCATATTTAAGAAACCATGGTTAAACACACCATGGCTTATTGATATGGGAACCAGATATTAATAGAAGTTGTTAGAAGTTGCAGGTTGATGTGAGAGAAAGGGTTGATGTGAAAGAAAGCATTAAGATCTCTGGTTGATGGTTTTATGGTGAGATTAGGGAAGTGGGCATATCCAGCATTGTTCCCTTTGATGAATGAAGCTGTATTTTTGTCATCATGATAGGGCATTCGATTAGTGTGGAACCTTCTCAGATTTTTGATTTCCCTGACCTCAGTACAAGGACATTCTCTGTTCATCGATTATCTTTTAAGGTGCCATCCCATATTAGTTGTTCTCCTTTCCTGCTTCCTCAGAAAAAAAAAATTCAAATATTTGTAAATAGTATTTTTTGCACATCTTTTCTAAACTAGTAAGGACTTCTTAGCTTGATAGTTTAGATCTTCAAAGCACTTGAGACACATTATCTAATTATCATCATAGCAGCTGTCAAATCAGGATGTCTCATCTCAATTACTTTCATCAAGACAGAGAAAGGAGAGAAACTGAATTGCTGCTCTCTTCATCCTTTTTCAAATATCTGGGAGAATGAGAAGCAGTGCCTTAAAAAAAGAAGAAAAAGAACATCGGGGATGTTGGAGTTTGGATGGCTGTTGTTATGCAATTCTATAGAGACAAGTGATAGTTTAAAGACAAAGTGAGAAATTTGTTTTCACTCAGAAAGGAGCACAACTCAGTTGAGTCAGAGCTTCATTTGACTTTACGTCTTATGGAACAATAGAAGGATGCTAAACTTCACAATGTGCTTGACTGATATTTGGGAAGAAATCAAAAGGCTGTTTCTTCTTTATTTGCATTGGCAGATCCAGAAAATAAAGGACAATATATTCCACTGTCCTTAACCTATTGTCTAGTCTTTAAGAATCTCACATTGATAAAATACATGTAAAATAATAGTATAAAGTCACACAATACATTCATTTAAATCCTATAAAAATAATTTGTCATGATGTTGGTGATATTCAGTTTAAATAAATTGATTTATACTTTACAGAAATCACAAATACAGGTAGTCCTCGACTTATGACCACACAAACCCAAAATTTCTATTGCTAAGCGAGAAATTTTTAAGTGAGTTTTGTAAGTGAATCACTGCACTTGTTAAATTAGTTACACAGTTATTAAGTGAATCTGGATTCCCCATTGACTTTACTTGTCAGAAGGTTGCAGAAAGTGACCACATGACCTGCAACACTGCAATTGTCAGAAGTACAAGTCAGTTGCCAAGCATCTGAATTTTGATCACATGATCACGAGTATGCTGAAATGTGACTTGTAAATGTGAAAAATGGACATAAATCGATTTTTTTCAGTAACGTAACTTTGAATGGTCATTTAATGAACTCTTGTAAACTAAGGACTACTTGTAATTATAAATGGAGAGCTAACAAAACTATGTGCAATACAAAAAGAAGTAATACAAGGTTGCCCATTGTCCCTTCTCCTCTTTATTTTGGTTCTTCAAGTACTGAATAAAGACATAAGATAAGAAGAGAGGATTCTAAGAGTAAAGATTGCAAATAAGACAGTCAGGTATGAAAGACTAGATCCACACATGAAGGCCTAGTTAAACTGATTTATTTATAAAAAGCTATGCACAGAAATAATCTCAACTAATCGTCATCACTTGCTTGGAGCTAAATTAGAATTTCAGTGGAAATTGAGTGGAGCTGAACTTAGTGCACTGTATGGATTCTAGGATGATTATCTTTGCTCTTTGGTTCTGCCAATCTTTCTCCTACAGTCTTATAAATTAAGAGCTTCCACAGATGATTTAGTGCTGTCTCTAGAAGATCCTTTATAGAGAATTGAAATATTATTAGTTAAATTAAAATAATGTGCTACATTAGAAGGTTTTATGATTAATAAACAAGATTATTAAATAAAAGATGTTAACAAAAATGTGAAAATACAAAATAAAAAAAAACTGATGAATGAAATGAATTTTAAAATTGAGAACAAAATTAAAATGACAGCCATAGTACATACAACAGGAATTGTATAATATTTCAACATAACTGTGTTAAGGAATGGATGTCAGATGTACCATATTGAAAATTTGGAATAGATACAAATCCAAATATTGCCCAAAAACATCTTTATGGCTCTCAGTACAAAAAGATTTTATAGATGAATAAATACAAATTGTTTAATTTATTGTGAGGTCCGAACATTCTTTTAATGAGAATGTAATATAAAATCAAGAGAAAATCTGGTAGCCGAGTGATAAATTTGCCAATAGTTTTATGTACAATTATTAGAAAGGCTTAAAGTAAACAAAATAATGTATGGTTTTGAACAATGTAAGATACTGTGCACAAGTGAATATAAGACACTGTGTACAAGTAAACATGTATTTGACAAAATGTATAAACTTTAAAATTTGAAATGGAAGAACATAAAATATAAAATGCCTAAAAGTTTGGTTAAATTTTCAAATGGAACAATGGGAAAATATGCAGCTGAAAGAATTGAAATTTACACAACTGTATATTATAACCTTAAAAGAGCATGTTTTTAAAATAATATATCATCAGTATATGTTACCAAATAATGTGTCTAAAATTGACAATATATGTTGAAAATGACAACAATAGGAAGAGACATTTTATCATATTTGGTGAATATATAAAAAAGATGGACAGTTCTAGATACAAACACATACACTTCAGAGGATCTTTGAATACACAGACTTTTTTAGAGGTTTTCTTTTGAAATTGATGAACAAACATCTGGAAAAGACATCATGGAACTTTGTTTTTACGTGTTGGTTCTTCTTTTATAATTCTTTTATAATTGCAGCAAT
>BHFT01004901.1:0-29041 GCA_004320025.1 Laticauda laticaudata
GAGAGAGGTGGCGGAAGAGCAGGGACCTTCAGGTTCAGAAACTCGGTTAAGCACAAGCTGCTACTTCTCCCCTCCCTGCCCTCATTTCATGTTGCCTTTGATCACAAAGCAGATCTTAATGATAAACAACCCTTTTGTAACTTGAAGATTCATTCTTCATTCATTCATTTACGTTTCCTCAAGAGGCTTGAAGAGGAACCTGAAGAAGATTCACCGGGCCTTGAAATTCAAGCAGAGCCCTTGGATGGAGCCCTACATTAGGATGAACACAGACCTCCACAAAAAAGTGAATAGTGATTTTGAGAAAGATCTGTACAAGCTAATGAACAATAGCGTGTGTGGGAAGACCATGGAGAACCTCCGCAAGCAAGTCAGTGTCAAACTAGTATGCGCAAATGAGGAAAAGAAACTGCGGAAAATAATAGCCAGCCCAACATTTGCACAGGCAAACATATTTGATGATGACTTGGTAGCCATCCTGGTTCACAAGAGCCGCATAGTCCTCAACAAGCCTATATATGTGGGTATGAGCATCTTTGACCTCTCAAAATATCTCATGTACGACTTTTACTTATAACAAGATGAAGGCTCAATATGGGGAGCGCTGCCAACTCCTTTACACTGATACTGATTCCCTTCTTCTTGAGATCCAGACAGAGGATGTATATAAGGATGTGATCACACAGGCAGACCTCTGTGACACATCTGACTGCCCAAAAGATCATTTCCTCCACAGCATAACAAACAAGAAGGTCTTAGGGAAGATGAAGGATGAATGTGCTGGATTGCCCATTGTTGAATATGTTGGCCTGCGCCCCAAGATGTACTCGATTCTGGAGGCTGGTGGCCCAGGAGCCAAGAATATCAAGAAGGCCCAGGGTGTGAAAAAGAGCGACATGAAAAAGCTCATCCATCACAAACACTACAAAGAAGTCCTCTTCTTTCAAGCAAGATGACCTTCTGCTATATGTATGTGCCACATACAGTCTGGGCATCTACGAACAGCACCTGAACAAGGTAATGCTGTCCCCTTACGACAAGTGCTGGATTGCAGAAGATGGTGTGGACACTAGCCTATGGCCACAAGAATGCCATAGGCTTGCAGTATCTGGCTAGGAGTGAATGATGCTACTTTATAACGTGATGCCAGCTAGATATCAGGAGGCACCACGAGGAATTTTTCCCAGACAGTTGGTATAAGTTTCTCATTGTGGAATGTAGAATATTAAACCAAAATCCATGTAGTTTAAAATATTCCACTCTTGACTCATTTATCAACTGTCTTGTTTTTTTTTCCCCTAACGGGGAGGGAGCATTAATGAACAAGGTTTTTGGCTTACTCCTGTCTCATGAATCTTTTTTTTTACTCAGTCATTTTTGATGTTGCACTTAGGATTGATGATTTTAACCAAGTCAAGAAAGGCTTATATACACCTGAATGACTTCAGGAACAATTATTTTACAGTGTTCTTGTGATTTTAACCAGATGGCCATTCTTGGAAAAGTCAGTATTATTCCAAATTGTTTCCATTTCAGCATTAAATGTCTGACTGGATTTGTGGAATCCCAGAGCTTTAGAAAGTGTTTTGTACCCTTAGGCATATGTGACATATTACAGAAGTCTTCAGCAATTTCTTTGGAGAAGAGACATTTTACTATATTTGGTGGACATATAAAGCTAAAAAGGTTTGAATTGAATTACTTAATTCAGAGGATCTTACAAATTAATATACAATTTTAACCAGTGGCTTTTCTTCTGGGATGATAGATAAAATTTGGAAAAATTGTTTTTATGTGTCATAAATATGAGATTAATATGTATGTATAGTTGGAAAGATTCAATATTACCCACAAAGAAGGTTTGGCTGGTGAAGATGATGGAATCTGCATGAAGACTAAATTGACTCCCTGGATGAGAGAAAAGACTATTGTTGACTTTATAAACTTTTTATGTAAAATAGAAAAAAATGAAGATATGATTTATGATTTCAATTAGAAAAATGATATATTAAATGATGATTAATTTCTTAAAATTAATTTCTAAAATGTATAATTATCTATTAGAATTTGAAATGGTAGAATTATTTAAAGGCCCAATGATTGTATAGGGCACAGCATTAATCTGGAAGACTGGGAAAAAGTTTAGAAACAAAACTGCAAAATAACAAAATCGGCTGTCTATAAAGAAAATCAATATAAAATGTATGACTGGTGGTACCTGGCACCCTCAAGATTCGCGAATATGTACCCAAATTTAAGTCTGATTTGCTGGAAATGTAAGCAAATGAGACACTTTCTTCCACATTTGGTGGCTTTGCCCAGAAAGTAAAAAATACTGGCAAAAAAATTAAAATTTGGATAAAAGAAATTACAAATGTCCACTCACACAAGTAGAACTGTGTGTATCTGTATGCCGGCCCACTGCTTGCATGGCCTGGTTCCCCTCCCCCCTGCTGGGCCACCAAGCCACAAAGGTTGGAGACCACTGGTTTTTTTTAAAATAATTTTTTTTTATATTTTACAATAATTCCATTTTATTTCAAACGTGTAAACTGGGTACATATATCTTGTGCTTACAATTAATACTTTTCTTACCAATATAACAATCACATTTTCTTATAACTATTATTTAATATATTATTTTTTAACAATCGTAACTTATTGCTCTGTATATTTATCTTGTCCATTTTAATTTGTTTTATTTTCCAACCATTGATAAAATAAATCCCATACCATATAATCCATTTCTTCTTTTTCTTTGATTACGAATGTNATGTTAACCTATTCATCTCTGCACATTCAAATATTTTCTCAATTACTTTTCCCTCTATTGGTATCTTATCACTTTTCCAATTCTGAGCAAATACAATTCAGGCTGCTGTTAATACATATATAATTAAGTATATTTTTTCTTTACCGTAACTTTCAAGAACTGTTTCTCATAATATTTCAGGTTTCAAATCTATATGTTTTATCATTTTTTCCAACCACGTGTGTATTTTTGTCTAGTATCTTTTAGCTTCTATATAAGACCACCATGGCAATATGTTCCAGGTGTCTGGTGGCACTTTGAGCATTTAGCTGATTTATCTTTGAACATCTTAGCTAATTTTGCTTTGTTAATTGTTAAATTAATTTTAACATTAATTCTTGCTTTCTTCCCTCGCTATATGTATTTCAATACTATTTTGTTAATATCTTCAAAAAAATTTTTCCAGTTTTATCGGGATTGTTTGAAACAAATGCAACACTTTTGGTAATATATTCATCTTAATTGCTGCAATTCTTCCTGTTAATGATAACTGCGTATTACCCAATTTTCCAGATCTATCTTGATTTGTTTAAGTTTATAATAATTGTCTTCCTTAATTGTTCCACATCATGCCGCCAACAGAATTCCTAAGTATTTAATTGTCCACTATTTGAATATCTAAACTCTTTGTCAATTCTTTTTTCTGTTTCTGTCATAGATTTTCCAATATCTCAGTTTTCCCTTTATTTTCAATCCTGCCATTTCCCCATATTCCTCTCTTTTATTTATTAACTTGGGTCCTGTTCCTAGAGGTTCTTCTAATATAAAAACTAAATTGTCTGCAAATGCCTGCAATTTATATTCCTCTTTTCTTATTTCCATCCCTTTTTTCTCCTTGTCTTTCCTAATATTTCTATTTGGCACTTCTAGTGTTAATACAAGTAACAATGCTGACGGGACACACTTGCCTTGTTCCTTTCTCAATATGATTTTTTTCCGTAAATTTTTCATTTACCATTACCTTTGCATGTTTATAGTATATTGTCTTAGTCATTTTAATAAATCTTTCCCCAAACTCTCATTTCTTCGTTTGTGTCAACATAAACTGCCAGTTCACTTTGTCAAAGGCCTTCTGTGCATCCAAGAATATCAATGCCATCTGTTTTTCAGGGTGTGATTCATAATGTTCCAAAGCGTTTAAGATTATTCTCATATTCTCCTTTATTTATCTCTTAGATAAAAACCCATTTTATCTGCATGTGTAAATTGGTTTAAGTATCTTTTTAGTCTTTCAGCCATCATTGAAGCAAATATTTGATAGTCTTGAGTTCAATGGTGATGTTGGTCTATAGTTTTTAATCTAGTATCACTTGAAGAATCCTGTAGGGTTTTGTACAGTTCTGGTAGGCCATCTGGCCCTGGTACTTTTCCATTATTTTGTCTTTTAATTGTTTCTGTTAATTCCATCATTGTACTTCTTTCCTCTAAAGCCCATGTCACACTGCACCAATGGATGGAAAGAGGATGTAAAACGGAGAGAAACACTTGCCATCCGTTGATTAATTATTAACGCGAATTGCATCTGGTTCTGTACTCACTGCTCGCTGTTTCATCCTCTATCCGTCCAGCATCCGCTCGACTAGGTTCCAGACGCTCAAAAGTAGTTTGAGCTGCTTCAAAACTTTTGAAGCGGAACAATTATCCAACGCGTCTTCTGCTCCGCAACGCATACGGGAAACATCGTTCTACATCGTCGTCATTGTGTATACGCGTCGCTATATGCCCTAGCGCTTCCTGCGCATTCTGCGCAACTCAAATCCGCTTCGCAGTGAATACGGACACAGGAGGAAGCGAAACGGATTGCAGCGTTAGTAGCATCACGACGGAGAAAGGAAGAAGCGGATGCAGCACGCAAAGAAAGCATTTAAAATGGAAAAAACTTCGCCGAGAGGGGACCTATCTTGATATTGGATGTCTGCTGGGATGCCTAGAGGATGCAAAAGACACCTAGTGGAAAACCTATATTTCCTATAAAAAGGGAACTCACCCTGTACTCACTTTCAGTGCCAGCAGCCTTGCTGTGCAACCTCTGCAGCCTTCACTCGGCTCATTGCTCTTCCACATCATCCAGTCATCTCCACCATGATGCGCACACTCCTTTTGGTAGCCGCCATCATCCACGCAGAGCCAAGCCCTGTTCAGCTCTTTCAATCTGTCTACAGGAAGAAACAGGAGGCGGCCAAGAAAATGTCTGGGCCCAAAGAGGATCGGGAGAAGAGAGACGTATGAAAGCTGTACAACAAGCCTTGAGTGTGGAGCTGAGGAACGACAGACCCTCGACGTTCATTCCAGAAACTTCAGAGGAGCCCCCCCATTTGACGAAGTGGAGTGTGCTGAGACCGGCAGTTGACCAAGACAAACACCCAACTTTTCCGCCCAGCTGGACCCTGGCTGAAGGTGACTGACGCTGCGCCACCTGGCCCTGAGTGACCACGCTACCAGGGGAGCTCATACGGAGGAGGGGCCACACAACACCATCAGCACTTTGGTTGTCACAGGATGGTGGCAGGCCATATCATCGGAGAAGAACAGCGATGACGGTCCCATCCAGTGCCCCCACCTGACTGAAGAAGGCTAGAAGAAAGTTGCAAGAGCAAGGGCATCAAAAGTGAATCCCCCCCACACCTTGGAGCCATCGATGGCAAGCCACCGTGGCCTGCAAAGCTCCACCAAGTCGGGTCCACTGATTTCAAATACTAACAAGCTTCTTCAGCATCATCCTCTCTCGCCCATGCGCACGGCTGACTACAAGTTCATGTACACTCGATGCTTCAGGCAACGGATCAGCTCAGATGCCCAGTATAATACAACGCCAGTAACCCGGGCTGAACACAACTCATCATGGGCTTCCCAATCCAGACCCCCTGCCCAACGGCAGCAAGATGTCCCCTCCTTCACTGCGGTGGGATGACGCACTCTCACTCAGAACCGTACCCTCATGAAGCCTACCACTTCCAGACTCCTCACACCCCGTTGAAGAGGAGGATCTCAACTACAGAGCTGTCCAGGCAAGGCGGGTGGGAGAACGCTCTTTGGATGGCGAAGCGTCCAGGACATACTCCACCACGTACTTCTTCGCAAGCCCATCAGCCAGTCCGAGGAACGACGTGAGAGGATTGGGTGCACGCAGGCTGTGGCAGCTGATTGCACATCTCAGTGCGCACCTGGCTGCCCCGCCCTAGCCCCGTGTCGCAGTGGAGACAGGCTCTGGACCTCCAAACAGGCAATGGACATGGAGCTGGGGAATGGAGGCTAGGGTGCGCAAACCTGATAGACACGAAGGAACTGGTTGCAAGCCGCCAACAGACTTCATGGAAGAAGAAGCGACGCAACCTACCGTGGAACACAGCGGTCGCAACTCCCCAGCTGGAGCAGTGGAGTGGCAGACACGTATGAAGATGATAACGGATGGCTTCCTTCAGCCTGTCTCATCACACTGATGAAGATTGGGCCATGTATGTTGGGTGGCCCTACAATGAACGGGCATTAAATAAAGAGTTGTGTTTATGTTGGACATGTGTGGATGACTTGAGATTACATATATTATTGATAATAAAGGGCCGACAGGCTGTGGCACCGTGGGAGGGTGGACCATGTCACAGTCACTAGCGCTTGCAATGGAGGTTATCTATCCACAGCTATTACCCATCCCAAAGGTACACACTGCCCCACACCAAGGGTATCCCTGCCCATTCCACAGCTATTACGCCATTCCAAGTATCCCTGCGCCATCACCCACTTGCTATCCTACCATCCCACAAGCATGCAAGCTTTAAACCATTTCTAAAAATTCTCAACCAAGACTTTTTTGACAAAAATAAATGAAGCAAGTTGTGAAGCAAACATAATCTTTATAATAACAAGCTGTAAAAGAAAAATGACCCAAGTCAAGTGTCCAAAGCAAAAAAAAGTCAACAGGTAGCCACCCTTCTCTGGCACTCTTCTTGCTCACTCTGAGGCGTTCCCATCGTCTCAGGGGTGAAGGGTGCCACGTGCTTGGGAGGTGGCTGCTCTGGAGTCTGGTCTGGACCCACTGGGGTCCTGCCCCGAGAGACAACAGGGGATGGTGTGTTGAAGGCTCTCAGACAGCTGGCTCAGCCCCGTGATGTAGAGACCCTGCCCTTCCCATGACATGGGGTTCAGCCCCAATAGCCGATGACAGAAGATACTGAGCCGGGCTTGCTGTGGGGTGAAGGAAAGGAGCAGTGTAGTGGGCGCTGCTGGTCTGCAGCTGGTGACGACTGACGTGGTGGCATCGGCGTGGTGGCATCAGTGGCACAGAGTGCGTCCAATGTACCTGTGCCTGACTGGGAAGGGCTGCCTGTGCTGCTGGACCTCCTGGTACGCGCGTTTTAGGAGAGGCCCTGTGGATAAGCCTTGGAAGGGCAGTGACATCACCGTGGATGGAGAGCAGGCCTGCACTGGGTGGGAGCAGGTTCATCTTGGTCTGGAGGGTGTAAGAAAGATGTGATCCTGTCCTTCCCACGCTGACTGGGTTTCGACATGTTCATGAGGGTCTGGTGACGTAGGTGAGGAAGGGCTTGCAGTTTGGAGGATGGGCGTCGTGTGTGACCAGCTAGAACGAGACGTATCCGCTTCCCTGATGGTGTCTCTTATCTCCCCGCAGACAGTGTGGCCTGCCCCTCCAGTCTGCCTCTCGCCTTTCTGTGGAGGTGGAAGCTGGGGGTGGATGCAGGTTGGGCTGTGGTGAAGTGCCTCTCCTCCCACTGCATCAGGGGGTCTCCCGCGCCCCACCCAACGGGGAGTGCAGCTGTCGGGGTGGTCTCCATCGGGCAGCCTCCACAGATACCTGCCTGGACACAGGAGCTGACTCTTTGCCAGAAGAGACTGGCTCTCGAGCAGGCTGCCTGAGAGAAAGGGTTGTGAGAGGGCCTGCTCTCGGTGGTGGATCTCACCCTCCAAGAAGCTCTGCACTTGGCCACACGTAGTAGGTCCCGGCACGCTGCTTGACACACAGCTGGCCAGATTTCTGTGAGGTGCAGCTTCCCTGTACAGGTGTGCATATCTTCCACCAGCCGAGGTAGCACTCGAAAGTGAGCCCAGGCTCTCTGCCTTCTCTTTCCAAGCAGCCTGCTTCCTCTTGGTGCTTGATAGAGCCTGTTCCCTATCCGCCAAAGATATTCATTCTTTCCTCAGCCACTCCAGCACCTCCTCTTGTTCCTCTTCTATGGGTGTACTTGCTCCTCTCCCGTTCACGCGTCTGTCGCCTTCCTCCCTTTGCAGGGCATATGGGCCCTCATCGATAGAAGGCTTCGAGGTTGTAGGGGCTGCTCCTCCACACCACCACAGTAGCCAGCAAAAGCAGGACCAAGCACGCAGCCACCAGCAGGACCAGACAGGACCAGGACACCAGCAGGACCAGAGCACCCAGCAGACAGGAGCAGCGCCAGCCAGAGTGAAGAGCAACCAGCAGGACCAGGAGCAGTGCCAGCAGAGTAAGCACCAGCAGAACACTCCACCACCGAGGGAGGAGGCAGTCGAACACGCAAGTAAGCACCAGCAAGAAGCACCACACACAGAAGCAGCATCAGCAGAAGCACCAGACTATCCCAGAAGCACATCACAGCAGAAGCACCACCTCCGAAGACAGCACACAGAAGCCGCAAGCACCGAAAAGCGACCAGGACAGCCAGAAGACCCCAGCAGAAGCAGAGTCAGGGCAGGGGTGGAGGGTGCCTGCCCTCTTGCCAGGGCTGGCAGCAGATGACAGAGCTGTCCTTCTCCCCATGGTTGTTGTTGTGCTGCTGCTGTGCGCAGGCACAACGTGTGTCTGGCAGCAGGTCTTTCCTCTGAATGGTGACGCGCTTGCGAGCTGCTCCCTTTATATCCGCGGGGCTGACGCAATGCATTCCTCCCCGCATGCGCAGTGAACGCTGAAGCATCTCTAGGCTTCGCTCTGCAATCCGCTTCATGCCGCTCTACATCCGCTCTTTTCCGTCTGCGTCTGCTTGCTGTCTCGGTGCCCCCGGAAGACCTTGCGGATGTGCATCCCCATCCGCTCCCATCCGCTCGCCTTCACCGTGGAGCATCCGCTTTCCATCCGCCCTAGCGTCCTCCCCGATGGGTCCTTTCCGTTGTTGTCCGCTCTGTTATGCAAATCCAGGGGCTCTTTTGGGAGGCGGATAACAATCGGATACGGAACATTTTGCTCGTCCGCTGTGTCCTTTTTAGAAACGTTTTGCATCCGTCGGCCAGTGTGACAGGGCCTTAACATTGTGTTGATTTCTTCTGATACTTTAGGTAGTTCTGCTTTTTTAAAATATTCTTTTATTTCTCCCTTTTCCACTTGTTCTTCTTCATAGAGTTCTCTATAATATTTTTGGACTACTACTTTTTTAATCTTCATTTCTATGATAGAGGTTACCTTTATCGTCCATTAGTTGAAAGATCCTTTTCCTTTTCTTTTTTCAATCTATATGCTAACCACCTTCCTGGTTTATTTGCATTTTCAAACAAGTTTGTTTGGAACTGTTTATTTTTTTATGCTAGTTCTTTATTATTTTCATCTTGTGCTTTGTTAGATTCATTTTGTTTTGTATGTCCTTTTTTGTGGGTTCTTCTGAAGTTTTTTCTCCAGCTTTTATATTCTTCTAGTATCTTTTGTGCCTGTCTTTTCTTTCTATTTCTCTTTCCCGTATTTGTTATTGTTGATCCTCTTATATAAGCTTTAACTGTATCCCATATGTTTTGTGATGAAGTTTCCTCTTTTCTATTTTTCTTGAAGAAAAATTTCAATTCTTTTTCGATATATTCAATATAATTCTTTTCTCTTAACATTAAATTGTTCATTGTTCATCTTGACCTCTTCTTTTGTCCCTTCCATGTTACTTTAATCAGATTATGGTGTGCCCAAATGCTTGTTTCAATAATGATTTCTTGTATGTTAGTAATTAACTCTGTTGTTGCCCATATTATATCTATTCTAGACCAAGACAGATGTCTTTGTCTGTTCGAGTAAAATGTATATTGTTTATTTTTTGGGTATCTTTCTCTCCATCTTGAATTGCAAATTCATCTGCCATTTTGAAGAATGATTTTGGTAATGTTTTCCTGTTCTTTTTGTTTGGCTTTTGTGTTTTATAGTCCATTTCTACATCCACTATTGCATTGAAATCTATAATACAAATATTTTCATATTCCAGTTCCATTATTTCTTATGTAATTTATCATAGAACTCTTCTTGACTTTCATTTGGTGCATAGACTGCCAGTAATAGTGTTTGTTTATACTTCATCAATATTTCCACCATTAACACTCTTCTGATGTTATCTTGATAGATTGGTTTCATTTTTATAGCATCCTTTATATATAATGCTATTTGTGTTTTGCTTTGTTATGCTAGGTAGGTATATAATTTCCCATTCTTAGGGTAGTCCAGTATTTTCTCATGTTGTCTTTTAATATGTGTTTCTTGTGGAGAAATTATGTCCAATTTTAGTTTCTCCAATTTATTGAATATCCTTTTCCTTTTTATTGCTGAATTTAATCCATTTATGTTGATAGTCATTAATTTTATTTCTTCTTCCATATCTTTATTTATAATATGTTTTTGTTACTCTTGTCACTCTGGTCTCCCTTGGTTCCTTCGGTCTTTCTTCTCTGATTGTTCTCTCTTCCTGTTCTCTTTCCTCTTTGTCATCTTTCATTCCTTCCTGCAGCTGCTCTCTGTTTTATTTCTTCAATTTCCCTCCTTTTTTCTCCCTCATGTTTTTTGAAATATTGGTCATAGAATTGTTCTGCTTTCTCAATTGTATCTAATCTGTGTCTCTGTTCATGCCATGTCATCATTATTCCCTCTGATATCAGCCGTCTGAAGTTAATCTCTCTTTTAATTAAGCATTTTGTTAAAAATTGGTATTCCCTCAGATCTCTTTTTGTTATTTGCTTTAATACTGTTGTCATCTTCCCTTTGTATTTTAATGTGTCATCTCTCACTGCCTTTAGTATTTCTGTTCTTGTAGCTTTTTTTGTAAATCTGACATGTACTTCTCTTGGTAACTTGTTTCTCAGTGCATACTACGGTTCTATGCAAATGTTCTTGTACACAAATCTAGCTATTTCAGTGTTGCTCAGAGTACGTTGTTCGTGCCGGCATTTTACACCCTGGCACTATGTGTTGTACTGTCTCTGAGGTCTATGGACTTAGTCTGCATTTTGGGTTCCATCTAATATGATAGACCCCTGCTTCTATGAATCTGATGTTTAGTGTCTTTATATGCTGCAGTACTTCAGGGCTGTGTTTTAATCCAGCCCTTTCAAACCTCTGGTAGGATTTCCCAGTGTCTGCTACTTCAGCTGTTTGTTGATGATATATCCCATGCAGTATCTTATCTTTCCATGGTGCTTCCTGTTAGTTGTTTCTCCCATGTCTGCTGCTGCCTTAGGCATTCCCTCAGTTTCCATTTTTGGGTGCTATCTTGTATTTCTGAATACTCCGGGTTTTATCCAGGACAGTGACTTGGTACTATACCCTGTCTACCTTTCTGGGTAGTATACAGTTTCTCTCAACATTGTAAGGAACTTTCAGGTCTTCATATTGACATACCATGCTTTGTCCAGTGCTCTATACCAGCAGGTACCTGATGACTGGAAGAGCTTGTTGATGGTTTAGATCTTTCTCATTGAGCTGGCTCTTCAGGGCCTGTTTTATCCTTTAGTGATACTTGGATGTTGCTGTCTTCCTTGCCTTCTTATGGTTCCCATGTGCTGTGGGTGACCAACATACTTGTCACTGGTGTCTTTATCTGTTGTGGTGTTTCCACCCCATTAGTTTTAACTATTTTTCCTCTCTTGACTACCATCTATTCATATTGCTCCAATCTAAATGACATCCTAATGTCCTCACTGTAAATCTGTGGGGCTCCATTACAGGAGGTTTCCAAGAAAAGATTGGGCAACCATTTGGGATAGTGAGAGGACTCAAGACTTGGGCAGGGAGTTGGAGTAGAAGACTTCAAAGATCCCTTCCAGTTCTATGATTCTATTACCTGTGTCAGGTGGATCAGTGAGTCAATGT
Organism: Laticauda laticaudata; assembly: GCA_004320025.1. Classification (NCBI taxonomy): domain Eukaryota; kingdom Metazoa; phylum Chordata; class Lepidosauria; order Squamata; family Elapidae; genus Laticauda; species Laticauda laticaudata. The sequence continues at coordinate 11,850 of BHFT01004901.1, forward strand.
CGTCTTCACTTTTAGCATACATCTTGATGTAACCTATGTATAGGAGGCAGCTGATGGTTTTTCCATTCTTCTATCTATATCCAGTCTTTATGGTTATCTGATAGAGGGGGTCAAACCTATGCAGAACCATAGTGAATATAGTGCATCCCCTTCGTACATGCCACACTTGATGGCTACTTCTTTAAGCTATCTTGACTTGGTTCCTAGAATTGTCTTCTACAGTTCCATTAAGTTTTTGAAGAAATTCCGTATTGTCCTGTTAACTTTGTATAGCGCCAGGCAGTCATTGATCAATGTGTGTGGCATTGAGGTATAGGTTTTCTTTTAGTCAATCCAAGTTGTGTTGAGATTGTTTTGTCTACACTAGGGGTCTCTAAACTTGGCAACTTCAACACATGTTGATTTAGACTCCAAAAATTCCTCAGCCAGCCATGTCTAGACTTGAGTTGTGGGTGACTGAGTTGTGGTTCCATTTATGAACATCTGGTGTTTTGAGTCTCTGGTGGTGTTCCCTTGCCTGATGCCTGATAGGATTTTCCATGATGTGAGGAGACAGGTTATTGACTAATAGTTGGATGGTGCAGTTCCTAGCAGGGATATTTCATGATGAACACTGTCCTTTCTGTTAGCAAGTCTAGGTGCTGCTAGTTATCTGTGCTACTAGGTGTTCATGCATTGCTATGAGTTTTATTTAGCCAGTAGGTATGGGTCTTGACCAGGCCAAGTGCTGTCCAGCTCTTAGTGCTCTTGTCCCACTGTTGGATATTTGCTACTGTGATGGTGACTGTTTCCTGTTCTGGGAGATTGTTGTGGTCTGCAACCATTTTGCGTTAGTGTTATGTGTTTTTCTCCCAAATTATCAGATCCATCAGCTTTGGCTTAGTGCCTTGCTGGTATTCTGCCATCAATAAATGGGCAATAAAGCTATATATTTTTATGATGGGAAATTGGGAGGGAGAAATTGACAACTGAGAAAAAAACAGCTTTTTGGAATCCTGTTCATACTGGTATGCTGACATCTTCAAGGCCGTTTTCCCTGAGAGTGGAATTTCATCAACCCAAACACCTCAGCATTTCCCAAAACATATTGGCAGTGCCAGATTGGCTACAGCTGGACAGACTATGGGGCAAGGGTAGGGGAAACCAGGGGTTTAGTTCTGTATTGGCACATGGGAATTTTAGAGTCCACTTGACTTTATTGTCATCAGCATCTCTCAGTAAAGGTGCCTTTTCACTTCAACCAAATGGAGTCTAAAGTTTTCCTTCCCTAAAGATCAGACTCCTCATCAACAGTCACAGAAATATCTGAAAAATACAGCTTGAAGCTTGACACATCAAAACCCAAGATCATGGCCATCAGCAAACAGCCCATTAATTTACCACACCCATAAATTCAGAAGGAAATCACTAGAAAAAGTTGAAAAGATCACTTGATTCTAGTTTACATGAAATCTGGGACATGGACACTGAAGTAAAGGCAAGGTTAGAGAAAGCTCGGACAGCATTCTTCAAAATGGAAAAGGTCTTCTGCAGTCATGACATAAGCCTAAAATTGAAAATCAGGCTCGTCAGTTGTTACATCTTTTCTATTCTGCTCCACAGAGTAGAGACTTGGTCTCGGATAGAAAACCACTTGAGGAGTCCAGAAGCATTTGAAATGTGGATTTACAGACGGCTGTTACATATAAGTTGGGTTGAGGAAATTAGAAATGAGGAGGTGATAAGCTGCCTTGGAAAGCAAAGGGAAATAAGACCATTAAAAAGCAAAAGTTCGAATATTTAGGAGATGTCATGTGACACCTGGAAAAATATGCCATAATACTTCACTTAATCCTCTCGGGAAAGATTGAAGGCAATTGAGGTCCAGGCAGAATCATGCCTTCAAAATCTAAAGGACTGGTTTGTACAAAACTCAGCAGCAATTTTTTGCGCAGTTGTTGATAAAAATAAGATTGCCAACATGATCACCAGTATCTGATGATGGCTATGGCACAAGAAGAAGAAGAAAGGTGGGGCAGGTTTTTCCAGTACTGTTCAATTTCTGCTGCTGGTGCTTCTGCTGATAATGTGTTGTTGCACAATAGTGGTCCTAAACTATATTAGGAATTCTTATATTTCTAAATTAAAGCAGAGGGGCAGTTTACTCAGTAAGTACTAACATTTTGGCTCGATTTGGTGCAAGACAATAACAATAGAAATTACACATTGCAGCCACTAGGTGGTGACATGCAATGATCAAATGCTGAAATACTGTAACTATCAAAGGCCTGTTTGACAAAGTAATGAGAAGGTGGTTGCTCTACTCCAGTGACTGTTTGTTTCATGACAGGCCATGCTAGTAAAAAAAAAAAAAGATATGTTGATCCTTAACTAAGTGTGTATTAAAGTACAGGATAAATTATGTGGAAATAAGCAGTACTATTTCTACTACTACTATTACCTTGAGCCTCAGCCATGTTAGATTTTCAATATTCTACTGAGTGTTTTAATTATATTTGGAAGTAAATAGTAACCAATGGATCTGCTTCAGCACAGAAACTATGAACCATCTTGGAAAGAGTAACCCTCCCCCACACACACACTGTAGCTGCAGAACAGTTTTGTGGGCTAATTTCAATTTCTGTTTTACCTTAAACTATTCTGCATGCAATCATCATGAGTGTTTATGACCTTCACGTGAAGAATGATAATTCCCTAATTCCATATGCTGGAATCAATAAAAATGCTGTTTACTCCAGGTACAGTTTTAGTTTCTTCTCCCCTTTAGTGTTCAGTGATTGAGCTTCTTGAAAAATCCAACTATGAGTATTTTGGATATTCAGACATATCTAGGCCTTACTTATCTGGATATTCCATATTTTATTTGAATACAACTTATTTTATAGTCTTGATCAGCAAATTATATTTTCTAAGATTATGATGGGAAAATATTTTAATGACTGTGCAGTAAATAGTCTAATTGATGAAGAACATTACCTACCTGTGTGCAGAGATATATGGAAGTGTAGCAGGTTGATTAAAATGTGCTTTAGACCAGGCAGATATCAAAGGATGACTAATGGATAAAATTACCAAGAATCAGGATATGAACTTCCATGATCAAGAATGGCCCAAGAACAGCTAGATCCCTTTCTAAATTGTCTTCTCAAATAGGATAGAATGAGAATATTATTGATTTGATCATTTGGCTGTATCAACAGTACAAAACTGCTACAAGTATACAAATAAGTGCAAAGAAAACATCAGGAAAATTGTTTTTTTAAATTGTAGCAATATCTCATAATAAGATTGATGATCAAAGTCCAACAATAATAAGAGATGAGTAAACAGAGGAACTCTGTGTTTAAACTGAGAGAACTGTGTGAAGGGTGTAAGAACTAGGGTGTACTGCGTACACACTGACACTAGGGTGTACTTGTGCACACTGATCATCTGAATCCTAGCACTTGCATAGAAAAGCTATGCATCTGTAAAGCTGTACATGTGCGTAAGATTTTCGCTCTTTCATAGCTAATTATTTCATTTGCAGCTTTTTGCCTGTTCTATTGCTTTTGTTTCTATTTTGGGAGTCAAGGATCTACAACTATCTGATTACTCAGATAGTTATGATGGCAATGAGTCACCCATTTTTAGGTTATGGATAGATCATCATGGGTCCTCCTGGATTCATTATTAATTGAAGAAGGTCTGATATGGTGATAGCTGGGTGTGTTTTAAATATCTTAAGATCATTGTTAACATACAGAGGTCTTGTTTTGGTGTCCTGTTGATATTCCATTTAGTTTCTATGTATTATGCTCTGTAGGTGGGTGAGTTTTTTGGAAGCAGAAAACCTTAGTTCAAGCAGATAGTCAGGCTATGTGACTTCATAGTTAGATGACAAATTCCAGAAGGTTCTATGTGCAGATTATTGTTGTGTCACAGCAATTGTACTTGCAAGCGTCCTTGGGAAGTATTCAATAGTTTAAAACTATAACATATATATATATTTATTATACATATCTATATATAACTAATAGTGCATTAGCTGCTCTGATTTTCCTTGTGGTTTCAAACTAGTTTAAAGTGATGTTTTTAATTTTAAATTTTACAATAGTTTGAGAGCAAATTATTTGAGAATATGTTGAGTAATATGACCCCTCCTGCTTTCTGAGATTATTAAAAATTTATTGCCCTTCTCTGAAAAACAGTTTGATAGGTGGGCCCAAATGAGAAGGCTTTTAATTTTTCCCATATTTTTAATTAAACATTTTGAAGGAGATGAATAATAAAGAAAAAGAAAAAAGGATAAAAGAATAACAGGAAAATGAATATTTTGGATGTCTTCAATGGATGAAATAATGGATGCCTTAAATTTACATAACTCATTAAAAAACAATTCCATCCTTATATATTCTTCCATTTATTCTTGATAGCTCTCTTTCTCAAGGGTTTTATTGAGGTTGGTATAATATTTTTAGTTTTTTGTTTTTGTTTAATCTTAATGGTAATTTTTTGTTCGCTTTAATTTTAATTGGGGATTCTCAATAATGTTTCTGATACTGATATTTTAAATTGCTTTGAGTGGGATTTATTTGTGCAGATAGCCTGTACATCTTGTAAATAGAGAAATAAGTTGGAAATTCTATAACATCCAGAATGCTTGACAAAGGACAAAGAGACAGAAGCTGTAAATGCAGTTCGACATATGGATCTGAGAAAGGTAAGTCTTGAATTTCAGTACCATGGACAGTTTTTTGTAGCAGAGTGAAAAAAAAGTTAAGTTTCAGAGTCATGGAACAAAAGTCCATCATCTTCTTTCTTTAATCATAAAAAAAAAAAGTCGCCTTCTCGAATCTTCTTTAAACTAAGGAAGAGGGAGAGCAAAAGGGGGGGGGGGGGNCAAAAAAAAAAAAAGTCGCCTTCTCGAATCTTCTTTAAACTAAGGAAGAGGGAGAGAGAAAGGGGGGGGGAGAGAATCTGTGTGTGTGTGTGTGAGAGAGAGAGAGAGAGAGTTGCAATTAGATGTGTATACCATGTGAAAGTTTTTGTAGTCATGCTTGTATCTTGATATCAGCCAGCGGCTTGTGCAAGACTTGAATAGAAAGTATTCTTGCCTAAGTTCCCTGAGAGATATGCTATCATCTTTGTAATGTGATTGGAAAAACAATTAAAATTTGAATCTCAATGTTGCAATTCTAAAAGATTTCAGGCTTAGGGACAGGAAAGGAGGTAGTTTGCAATAATTCTTGTAGAGTCTTCATTAAAGAAGGTATTTGTCTCTGGAATTAAACTAATTGATCAATTGATTAATCATTTAAAACTAATGAGACATGGTGGCCCAGTGGTTAGAATGCAGTACTGCACTGCAGGTCACTTCTGCTGACTGCCAGCTGCCAGCAGTTTGGCAGTTCAATCCTCACTGGCTCAAGGTTATCTTCCATCCTTCTGAGATTGGTAAAACGAGGAGCCAGACTGTTGGAGGCAATATGCTGATTCTGTAAACTGCTTAGAGAGGGCTGTAAAGAACTGTAAAATGGTATATAAGTCTAAGTGCTGTTGCTATTTTAGCATAACAAGCTTGGCATTAAGTATGGCCAGGAAGTTACCAATTTGTGTCTAAATTCCAAGACAATATACTGATTAGGAAAAACAAAGATTGTTCTGGCACTTTAGACATTTTGTCATTATGACAAAAACATTTATATGATGGTATGTGGGAGATACCTCCCACATACCTTGGGAGATGTAGTGGGTGGGGAAATGCTGCCTAGGGAACTATCAGATAAGAGGAAGTGTAGTCAAAGAAACTGAGAAAGAATTTCCCTAATTTATCAGGTGGTAAAAGAGATGGCAGGAGTTTTGTACTTTCAGACTTGCAGGATTTTATTAATGTAGCCTTACAAAAGTAGAGTTAATTCATCTGAACATGTTTTCTGTAGACTACCTGAGAAGGCTGAGATCAATCTTGGAAATCTAACAATAATAATTTACTTTAATATCCTAATACTTTCTGTAAACGATTAAAAATATGGTTATTCTCCCAGACCTTGGGATTGGATAGTTGTTGAGTTTCTACAGTTGTTTTGCATTGTTTTGTTTCTGTAGTGATATAGAGTTCCCTCATGCCTACAGTCACTTTGAATTGTAAGCCACATAGAATCACTAAGGTTGGGTGGCCTCAAAACTTAAATAAATAAATGCTTCTTATAATAGGTAATTACATCCATCTGGCATAATGATTGAGTCCATATATCATGATGAACCCTAACCCTGTACTATATCTTTGACTTCAGTTTAATGTCTTATGGAAATCCAGTTGTGCTTCATAAAACATTGGTGTGGTGTGTGGTGGAAACCCAAACAACTGTAGTTTATTCAATTAATCATGTATGAACACAGTCTATCTTATCAGTATATGCAAGAAGAGAAAATCAAACATTATGAGTGGTCCATTTACCCAAAACTATATACCTGAATTCTTTATTTATCTTGACATAGAATAAATAGTAGTATGCTAATGCAAACTTTATATTTATTAGTATACAATTAATTAAGGCACAATAGTACATTATGAGAAAATAAAACACTGTTGCTCCTGTGTAAAATAAAGATCATAGGCTAAAGGCTAGGTCACATCGGCCGACGGATGCAAAATGTATGTAAAAAGGACACAGCGGACAAGCAAATTTTCCATCCTTACTCCGCTTCAACAGTCCCCAAATTTGCATAAAGAGAAACGACAACAACGGAAAGGAACGGACGTGGGGAGGATGTAGCGATGATGTTAAGCAGATGCTCAATGAAGCCTAGCGGATGAAGCAGATGACACATCCGAAGGGCTTCCGTGGAGAACAGCGCCAAGCGGACGTGCAGCGGAGGAGCAGATGTGTAGCGGATGCACCGACGATACAGCGGATGCATCATGACGCCTAGCGATGCCTAGTGATGCCTAGCGATGCCAAAGTGTTCACTCGCGCATGCGGAGGATGCATTGCGTCAGCCCATGGAATATAAAGGAAGCAGCTCGCAAGCAGTCACCATTCAGAGGAAAAGACCTTTGCCAGACATCTTCAGCCAACAACCATGGGAAGAAAAAGGAAGCCTGTGCCTACTCCTGCCAGTCCTGGCAAGGAGAGGACCACCATCCCACCCCCTGGCGCTGACTCTACGTCTGCTGGGCTTCTGTGCTGCTGCTGCTGCTTCTTCTGCTGCTGTGGTCTGACTCTGCTGGTGCTGGTGCTTCTGCTGGTGCTGCTCCTGGTGCTGTGCTTCTGCTCTGGTGCTCGCGTGCTTCTGCCTCTGCTGCTCTTCTTCTGCTGCTTCCGGTGCTTGCATCCTGCTTGTGCATGGCTGCTTCTGCTGGTGCTCTCCTTGGTGCTGCTGTCTGCTGTGCTTCTGATGCTGGTGCTGGTGTCTGTGCTGTGCTTCTGCTGGTGCTGACTCTGCTGGCTGCTGCTGTCCTCTGTGCCTGCTGCTTCTGCTGTGTGCCTGGTCTGGCTGGCGATTTGCTGCCTGCTGGTGGTGGCTGGTGTGGTGCTGATTCTGACCAGCCCCTAGGACCTCAAAGCCCCGCTGATGAGGGCCCAGAAGCCTTTCCCAGAGTGGAGGAAGAGGCAATTGCCGCGAAAAGGGGGAGAGGAGACAGTTATCCATTGCCAAAGAACATGAGAGGGTGCTCGAATGCTGAGGGAGAACCGAACCTCTGGCGAAGGACACAGGCTCTATCGAGACACCAAGCGGAAGCAGGCATTGGAGAGAGAAGGCAGAGAGCCTGGCGCTACACACTCGGATGTCCTTCTGAGGTGGTGGAAGCCACATGCACACCTGGTAGGGGAACTGCACCTGAAGAAGTCTGCCAGGCCCGGTCAAGCTGACGACGAGCGAGACCTACGTGATGGCCAAGTGCAGCTTCCTTGAGATGAGATCCACCACTGAGGAGCAGCCCCTCTGCAACCCTCTCTCTCAGGCAGCCCACAGACAGCCAGTCCTCTCTTCCTGGGCAGCCACTCCCTGTCCAGGCAGGTATCTTGAGCGCCCCACGACGGAGACCCCCCCCGACAGCCGGCAACCCATTGTGGAAGCACATGGAATCCCTCCTTGATGCATGATGAGCACGAGGAGTGCCGCGGCGCAGCATCTGAGACCAACCCACTCCCGACCCCCAGCTCCACCTCACAGAAACAGGCAGAGAGGCAGACTAGTAATGATCAGAGCCCACGACTGTCCTTACTTTGGAGATCAGGAACAACATCAAGAGCAGCATAATCCCTCTCTACTGGTTACACTTCGAGATTCCATCCTCTTAACAGAAAGCCCTTCCTCCATCTACGTCAAACCGACCCTGCACCATGAAGACATGAGTCGGAACCCTCATCACCAGGTGGTGAAGTTAGGGACAGTGGAATCACCGATCTTCCAACCTCTTCCAGACCAAGAGCGAAACCCCTGCTCCACCCGTAGTCCAAGGTCTTCTCCTCACCCCAGCGATTGTCAAGCCCTTCCAAGCGCTTCTCAACAGCCGTCCCTCACCTCCCATCAGCTTTGGATACCAGGACAGCTGCCAGCAGGCCACGACCACTCCCCAGTCAGCGCACAGGTCCTCGCGCCCTGCGCCACAGGATGCCACTGTGATGCCAACGACACCACAGATCCACCGACGCCCTCACCTTTTGTCAGCTGTAGACAGATCAGCCCCACTACACTCCTCGTTCTTCCAACCCCCAGCCAAGCCCGGCTCAGATACCATCTGTCCATTCTGCGTCCTGGCACTGACATCCCATGCCTGGAGGAACGGCCTTGCTCACACCTCACGCGACTGAGCCAGCTCTCTGAAGCTTTCCTGCACTCCCATTTCCCGCTTGGTCCTCTTGAGGGCCAGGCACCTCCAATGGCACCTCAGTACCAGCACTCCAGCACTGCCACCCTTTACAGCCCCTGGACCACTTCATCCCCTGAGGACCCATGGGTCATTGCCTCAGAGTGAACTGAGAACATGTCCCAGAGACTGGGCTGTACCTGTTGTACTTTATCTTCTGCTTGGACACTTTTCTTGTGTTCATTTCTGCTTTTTTAATAAAGTCCTACAGTTTGTATTATAATAAATGTTATCTTTGCTTGCACACACTTCGTTCAGTTCTTATACTTATATAGACTTTGCGAAACTTTTAGAAATGTTTATAAGACCTTTGCCATGTTGTCGGGAGAAGTGTAAGAGCCTGGATGGTAGCTGATATAACTAGCCCTGTGGGTAGGTAGGATACCTGTGCGGGAGTGGTAATTAGCTGATGGGCATGGGTAATACTTGATGGTAATAGCTGTGCCGATAATAAGCCTCCATGGCATAGTGGACTGTACTGGTCCACCCTCCCCAGGGCCACTATCCTAATGGTCCTTCTATTATCCAATAACCAATTAATACATCGCATCTCTCAAATACGCCGTACATCTAATCTCCTGTACCGCCATATTCTTGCAGCTCACCTGTGTGATTGCCCGGCAAACTTCAACTACACACACTCTTTATTAAATTCAGCTCCTCGTGTCTATTAGTAGGGCCAACTTCAACATACAGTCGCACAATCTTCATCAGTGTGTACTGCAGACCACGCTCAAGGGAAGCATCCATTAAGCATTTCCCATCCTTTTCTTCCACTCTACTGCTCCAGCTGTGTGAGTTGCACCAGTGGATTCAGGAGGTCCTGCGTGCTCTTTCTTCCCTTCACATGAAGGCTCTGTTGGCCTGGCACATCCACGATGCCATCATATCAGTTTTAGTCCTTGCCTCCATTCTCCAGGCTCATGCCCCATTGCCTTTCGTTGCGGTCCACAAGCCTGCTTCGTCGCTTCCACACACTGTCATACTGCCACAGCAGTGACTATCCTCACTCCGCCCGTGCCGACTTACGAGTAATTGACTGCCAGACTGCGCTCCAGCGCCAAGCTTCCACATGTTTCCTCCGACTGCTACAGTGGGCGATCGCATGAGTAAGGTCGAGCACCTAGCTACCTGGTACCCTGTTTGCCAGGATGCCAAAAGGCGTTCATCCCACCACCTGCCTCTGCCTTCCGAACAGCGTAGTTGAATCCGCTTCCCTTCCTGGGTTGAGACCCGGTATCTGAGTGTAGGGCTTCATGACGTTTAGCTCCTGAGGAGAAGAATGCGTTCATCTCCCCCACAATTGAACGTATGTCGGAACTCATTGCGGGTCATTTGAGTGGCGTCTCGAATGGAAAGCCCATGATGAGTGCATTCCACCCTCCTTGAAGTCACTGGCTTCTCGCTACACGCTGGGCATCCTTGAAGTCCGCTCCGCACAGCATCCGATTGACATAACTTGTAGTCGGCACAAAACCATCGGCAAAGAGACGTATGCGTAAGAGAGCTTCTATTAAGTCATGTTGATAACTGCCCCTGATTCTGCTGGAGCTTTCTCTAGCAGTGCCTAACGCCATCTATGGCTTTCAACCACTGGCTTCTTACAGTGTCGTGGGCAAGTTCCACTTCTGAATATACGCAGCTCCTCTCTGCAATCTTTCTTCAGCTTCTTCAGCGTGCGCGCATCGGGCGAACCATCCAGTGATCCCACTTATTCTCCGAGCTATGGCCTGCACCACTTCTCTGGACCAACAATTGCTGATCGGCTCACTGCATACTTCCTGTACGTGTTCCAAGGCACAGTGTGCGCCGCGGAATCAAGTGCACCTATCAGCCAGATCCAGGCTGGGTGAAGATTGTGTTTGCCTTGGCCAGCTCTGGAGTCTCATCTCTCCACACTTAGTCAAGCATGGTGCATTCGCCTGAAACTGATCTGAAGTTGAGCACGAGTTCTTTGTTCCTCACTCCACCATAGCTGTACATACATCCATAACTCCGCTCTTCTCGCGATCCATCCTTCGACCCACACACCTCTTGGGATGCCTCTTTTCCTGCGTAGAACAGGGGAAAGAGCCTGAAGAGGGCTTAGAGCACTGCTGTAGAATTGATGACAGCTATTCAAAAGGAGTGTGCGACGATCCATGGTGTAGATGAACTGGATGTTGTGGAAGAGCAAGAGCAAGAGCAAGGCTGCTGAGGTCCTGCACACCAGGGCTGCTGGAACTGAAAGTGAGATCCAGGTGATTTCCTCCCCCTTTTTATAGGAAATATCAGTTTTCCACTAGGTGTCCTTCTGCATCTCTAACAGCATCCAGACATCCTAAATATCCGAGATACGTCCCCTATACAAACGTTTTTTGTTTTAATGCTTTTATATGCCAGCTGCATCCGCTTTCATGCATTCAGTCTGTCTACTAACACTGCGTACGTTCCGCGTCCCATTTCGTCTTCCTCCCTGTGTCCGTTTTCACTGGAGCGGATATGAGTTTGTGGATGCGCACGGATGCGAGTGGATTACAGCGGATGTAAACGGATACGAACAAGACATGGAAACGTTTGTTCCCGTATGTGTCTGGATGTAGAACGACGCGGCAGAAAGTCATCCGCTCAAAAGTTGTGCAGCTCAAAACTTTTTGAGGCATGAAATCTCAGTAGATGGATGCTGGACGGATTAGAACGTATGAATCACAACATTGCCAGTGATACAAACCGGAGGCATCGCGTTAACCAACGGATGGCAAGCATTTTTCTCCGTTTTACATCCTCTTTCCATCCAACATGGGCTTAAGTTATTGCTGGCCTGTGGTTTTGATGTGATTGGGAAAATAAACCTGGCTCTCAGATTTAAATATCGCAATAAACTATTAATTTTGTTAATTTTATTCCCCTGGGAAAATTGGAAAGAAAACCAACTGTTCAGCAGCATATTTATTATTCAAATTTGTAGGGCGATTAGCTTATTCAGCAAATGTAGCCACTAAATGGATAAATAGCTGTGTTTGCATTGATGTGGCATATATTTGAAGAAAACCCCACCACCACCACCTAGTAAAGAACTATGAGGTAAACCTAATCCTTTTTCAGAGAAATATTTTTTTTTCATACCAGAGGATGAAGACAACACAAAGACTATAATAAGTAGGTTGATTATGGCAGGGGTCCCCAACCACCGGTCCCCGGACCGGTACCAGTCTGTGGATCATTTTTTACCGGGCCGCAAAGCTTGGGTGCCGCCATCTTGTTTCGATGGCGCTTCCGGGTTTTTGGTTGCTTCCGGGTNCGCCATCTTGTTTCGATGGCGCTTCCGGGTTTTTGGTTGCTTCCGGGTTTTCTGTTGGAAAGTGCTTCCGGGTTTTTGGCTGGAAAGTGGCATTTGGGTGCTGAAGGAATCCTTGCACCTTAGTTTCGTCAAAGGGGGGGGGCAGCTTCGAACGAAGAGCCGTCCCGATGGCCGTGGAGTCTCGCGTTACTGAGGTACCGGTCCGTGGAAGAATGAATAATTGTGAAACTGGTCCCTGGTACAAAAAAGGTTGGGGATCACTGCATTATGGTATACAGATTTTTGTATCACTCCCTCCAGTGGTGGGATTCAATTTTTTTTACTCCCGGTTCTGTGGGCATGGCAGGGGAAGGATACTGTAAAATCTCTGACTGGAGATTTTACAGTATCCTTCCCCTGCCACACCCACAGAAGGCAGGATTTGCTGGTTCTCCAAAGTACTCAAAATTACCGGTCAGAACTGGTCAGAACCTGCTGAATACCCACTTCTTCCCCCCCCAAAAAAATCAGTTGTACAGAATGAAGAAATTCAGTTGCTATTTTAGTTTTTAATGGTAGGGCAGCCTAAATGAAATGTATCTTTTGTGAAACAAATACTTCAAATTATTTATATTATTTGGTTATTAGATTTTAATCCTATTTTTATTACTTTATAAACAACTTGAGGCAGTGGACATACTTAATACTTTTCTCCACAACAACAATCTTGTGGGACTGACACAGATTGACCACTTCAAGGTCATCCAGCCAGTTTTCATTTCTAAGGCAGGATTAGAACTCACTGTCTCCTGATTTGTAGGTCAGCTCCTCAACCACTGTAGCAAACTGGTTCTCATATGAACCATTGTTATTCCATGGCAGAGGTGGTATTCAGTAGGTTTTGACCAGTTCTGAAGAACTGGTAGTGGAAATTTTTAGTTCAGGGAACCAGCAAATACTACCTCTGGCCCTGCCCCCATCTATTTTCTGTCTCCCAAGTCCCAGCTGATCAGGTGGGTCTTTTTTTGTTGCCCTGCACAGGAGAACGGAGCTGGAAAGCAGGTTAAGTGGGGTAGGGAGGGAATGGGATTTTGCAGTATCTTTCCCCCAGGAGTGAGGTGGGAATGGAGATTTTACAATATCCTTTCCCTGCCATGCCCGCCAAACCACACCATGCCCACCAAGCCATGCCCACAGAACTACTAGTAAAAAAAATTGAATCTCACCACTGTTCCTTGGAGTATATGATGAGGCTGTATCATGCTGGGAAACCTGAGTAATCCATATCTGATGTGTATTATCCTTAAGCCCTTTTTCACATCTCTTCAATACTTGACTAATCCCTTTATCATGCATGTAAGAAATCATTAAGAAGTTCAGTTCCTAAGTAATTTTTTTGCTAATTAAACAAGCTGGCATAAGAAGTGGAAGATTAAACAAAGTAAGACAGTATTGGACAAAGTAAGTAAGTGCCGTGGTTAAGTCCTGAGATAGAAGTAACTTGTATTAAACCCTTCTGGAACTTTTCCATAAAAGCAGAACTTTCCTTCCTCTCTCTTTCAAATAACCTTTAATCTCCAAGTCAAAGATATGTATTTGAACTGCTCTCTTTTTCAACCCTTCTCTGCAAAGCATATGTTATGGGCCCTGAGGTTCTGCTCAAGAAGGTAGCATCTAATTAAGTAAAATAAATTTGCTTTGTTAGTTTTGTATTGATTTCTGTCTTTGTGGCATTCAAAAATAAATTTAAAAATCTGCATAATGATCCAACTGGATATTTCTCTGTATCTTTCATCAGGTAGCAGTGGCTGGCTGAGATTCATTTCTCTGCCTAGAAACCAACCTGCACAAAGACAAAGTCTTTTTAACTTATCCAGGCTAGTTCACTTTACACTGGCAACAAGTCTTGGTAATGTCAATGAATAAGTAAAAGAGGTTAAGAATGTCATCTTCCAGTTTAATCTTCCTCAGGTCACATCTTAGGTCTGCATAAGCTGACTGGGAATTTTTACTCTTAGAATAATTGATACCCTTTGGGGCTTTTCTCCCAAGGCAGATACAAGCTTTAAATGAATGATTTTCATCAAAGCAATACGAAACATGAGGATTAAAGTCCATTTCTTCATTTGCTGCATTCTCGGTAACTATAACTATATTCCTCCAGCAGCTAATCTTTCCATTAAAAGAAGCATAGTGCCAAAGGAAATTTCACATCTTTTTTAATGTTACTACAGTAAAATATGTGTTTCTTTGGGCCTCTGTCATGTCCCACTAATGTGGCACAAAGCTCTGCTAATCATTTTAAAGGACACATGCTTATAACATTGGCTTTGCCCATTCTGAGTCTGCAGCTGAAGTTCTATTTAACTGCCCCAGTTTTTAAAACTTACTAAATTACATTTAAAAATGCTATTTCCCGCCTGTCCCAATACAATTTTTGCTCTCGATGCAAAGTGATGTGTTTTGTCAACAATGTGGTCAGAACAGAGCTCAGCATCTATTTGTTACATAAGTGTGCTGTGGTCACAGCCCTCCCCCTCTGGTCCCTGGGAATTGTCCTCCATGGCCATCTTGTCCTTAGGACCGATAGGACACTAGGCCTCCATAACTAACTTCGGTGGGGCCTGGGGTGGAGGATGAAGAAGTCTTAATTGCTACTGGTATTTTGCTACTGGTCTGCTGCTGATTGCTACTGGTAGGGATGGGCTCACCAAGACTGCTCACGAAGCTTCTGCATCTCTTCCAGGCTGTTAAAACCAGAATCCCTTCTCATGTGAAGTATCTTCAAGCTTGCTTAAGGGCGGTGGAGGAGAAGGAAGGAAAGAGATGCAGCTTCAGAAGGATTTCTTCCAGAACCTGCATGTTCTCTTCTGGCCTCAAGGTGTCCCCTGATGTACCCAAGTCCAAGTTCCAGCTATAACTACTGCAAACCTCTGCCAAAATCAGCACTTGGTTAAACCCAGATTTAGTTCACCTCAATTCAGGGGTGGGATCCAAAAATCCTAGCAACCGATTTGCTGGCCGGTTGCTGGGTGGGCATGGCCATGGTGGGCATGGCCTACCAGAACTTCCTGTTTCTGGCTTCCGGTGGGCCTCCAGAGCTTGGAGGAGGCCATTTTCGCCCTCCCAAGGATCCAGAGGCTTCCCCTGGGCATCTGGGAGGACAAAAACAGCCTCCCCCGGGCTTTGGAGGCCCTCCAGAAGCCAAAAACAGGCCTGTTTCAGAACTTCCAGAAGGCGCGTTTTCCCCCCTCCCAGACCCTTCGTGCAGACCATGCACTTAAGCCCCTGTCACACTGCACCAACGGATGGAAAGAGGATGTAAAACGGAGAAAAACACTTGCCATCCGTTGGTTAACGCGATGCTTCCGTTCTGTACACACTGCCTCCGTTTTGCTTCCTCTCTATCCGTCCAGCATCCGTCTATTGACATTTCATCCGCTCAGAAGGTTTTGAGCTGCTCAAAACTTTTGAGCGGAAAATGTATCCAATGCATCCGTTCTGCATCCGCTAGGCATACGGGGGACATCTGTTCTGCATCCGTTATGCATCTGCTATATCCGCTAGGCATCCGCTGCACATCCGCGCAACTCAAATCCATTCCAGCGGTAAATGGACACAGGGAGGAAGCGGAACGGACGCGCAGCGTTAGTAGCACGGACAGAGAAAGGATCCGCGTCATCCGCTACGCATCTGCTCTGCATCTGCTCTGCATCCTCTACGCATCCTCTACGCATCCGCTCTGCATCCTCTACGCATCCGCTCTGCATCCTCTACGCATCCGCTCTGCATCTGCTTCCATCCGCTAGGCTTCCGTTCCGCATCCGCTTTCCATCCGCTCTGCGTCCTCCCCCCATCCGTTCCTTTCCGTGTTATCCGCTCTGCTTATGCAAATTTTTGCCCCTTTTGAGAGCGGATAACAATGGATGGAACATTTTTCTTGTCCGCTGTGTCCTTTTTACAAACATTTTGCATCTGTTGGGCAGTGTGACAGGGCCTTTACCTCCATAAAAAATGGGCCATGTGGAGACTCCTGGAACGGGAAGGGCGAGGCCAGCCGGTCATTTGAAATATCAGTTCGGCAGTACTTTAACATCCGGTTTGCCCGAACCGGTCTGAACCAGTAGAATCCCACCCCTGCCTCAATTTGTTCACCTGCAGGAAAATGGGCAAGCTTAAGTCAGGCATTGCACCTCTTCTGGGAAGGAAGCAAAGGATATCTCCTTGCCAAGGAAAAGGCCAATTCTTAAATATTCAGGGTCTTTTTGTGGGAGTGTTTCTGGACCATTGAATTAGGTATCCAGTACAGTACGACATCACTTGAAACACTGCTCCCATTTTCCCGGATGGAATTTAGAAGGGAAAGGTTTTGCAACACTGAGTAATAGATAAGTGCTATATTGTTGACAAGCGCTATTATCACTAAACTAAATCTTTGCTATAGTACATGCCTGCTTCTCAGCCCTTGCAACTTCCAGAGTAGTGGGATTAATCTTATGAGGAGCAAAAGGGTCTCACAACCATATCTCGCTTTCTCCTTTTGCTCTTCCCAAATCTGATGATTGCTGATCTCTAGGCTGCCAGGACTGGGTGGGATGGCAAGAGACGTCTGTGTGAGGGCTGCTATTAAAGTTGGTTTTAGCACTCTTGTAAACCTGTGTTTAAAAATAGCCTGAAATACAACTGACAGATGGGGAGGCAGAAGAGCGGGCGTAGAGAAAGAAGAGAGTCATTGTGTGACCTCTGCAGTGCTTGTCAACTTTAGACATCAGTTTAGCACTCTTCTTTAAAAATACCTGACAGGAGCAGGGAATAGTTACTCCTTACAGTGGGAGAGCTTTTCTACCTCACATCATAGCTACTCACTCATCAGTCATTTTTCAGGATGCTTTTACATTAATTGGCATGATTCTAGAACAATATTATTCAGGATTACACTACACCCAAGTGCAAAAAAAGCCTGATCTATCAGTGGATATCAGCTAGCCAGACTCTCTTTGAATGTAGTCCTTCCTTCTTTCCTTCCTTCCTTCCTGCCTGCCTGCCTGCCTGCCTGTCTTTCTCCCCCCCCCCCCC
>BHFT01004901.1:29055-50703 GCA_004320025.1 Laticauda laticaudata
CCCCCCCCCCCCCCACATTACAGTGAGATTGGTTGGGCTGAGACAGAATGACCAGCCCAAAGTAACCCAGCCAGTTTTCAGATGTATTTGCACCTTGTTTGTACAAAATCAGAACATAATGGCTAAATCTACCATTCTTGATTCCTCTCCAGCTACATTCCACATTTAGAATGATCCGTAGTTTCCCTTTTTGATACCCTTAAAGCTTTCCTCAGCTTCACTTACCAGCCTCATTATTAGGGCAGGTGAGAATTTGCTGTCAAGGCAGCACAATTCAGGTTAGCACATTTTTTTGTCATCGTAAGGAATGCACATTCACACAGCTGGAAAGAAGAGCTCTGCAGCATGCATTTATTCTACACTGGTGGTTTAGATTGGATCTTATTCATTCTTTCATTCACTTTTTATATAGTTTACTGCCCAAACTACATTGTTTCTGAGTGAAAACAGAATAGTACAGTTTTTTTTCCTGTCAGGTTTTTGTTTATTCTGCTCCTTCTCAATGTTCATTTATGGCCATTTGTATGGGAATAGACAGAGGAGTTAGACCTGCCCCAACTTAGACATTTAGGAAGGAGTGACCCTTAAGTCCATTTGATTGAAAGGACAGATTATTTTACTAAAGTTAAGTGGTAGCAACGAAAGTAAAGTTGGATCTGACTATTCCACTATTCCTGTGCAAAGGTTACCCTTACCCTTTTTCTCTCGCCCTCCCTCCCTTTGACCAGCCCAGCAGTATCCAATCGGATGCCTTTTGGTTGTTTTGGGGTGGCTGGGATGCCTCTCATTGCAGCTTTGTATTCAGTTGTCAGGCCAGGTGTCCTTGGAGGCTGGTTCATTCTGGTTTGGCACCTCTGATTCTCATGAACATGTCATCCCTCCCACCATTTGTTTTCTGATTCTCAGGCCCAGAGTTGGTATTCAGCAAGTTCTGACCAGTTCTGAAGAATCAGTAGTGGAAATTTTAAGTAGTTCAGAGAACTGGCAAATACCACCTCTGACTGGCCCTGCCCCCCTCTATTCTCTGCGAGGGTTCAGGGTCGACTAGCCGACCCAGAAGAAAACAACGGGACGTGTCCTCTTGCCTCGACCTAAGCAGGTTAGGAGGGTGGGAAGGGAAGGGGATTTTGCAGTAACCTTCCCCCTGGAGTGGGGTGGGAATGAAGATTTTACAGTTTCCTTCCCCTGCCATGCCCACCAAGCCACACCCACCAAGCCATGCCCACAGAAATGTTAGTAATTTATTTTGAATCCCACCACTGCCCAGGCCTACATGATATAACCCCAAATTCCTTCCCCCTCCCTTGTGATTTATGGCAGGATGCCAACGAAGTGAAGAAGCTGAAGATGGCAGACCTGACGATCAGTTTGGTTGCTTCTGATTTAGGAAATGCCAAAACTGTTCATTCAACTTCTGAAATGAGTATCTGCTGGAGGAAAGCCTCCTATGTGACTTGCATTAATTTCTGCCAGGTTTTCACTGTTATTACTTCTTTCACTACCAAGGAAAGCAGCAGAAATAAATACAGAAATGAAAGGGAAATTCATTTATGCATGCCCAAGGAAAGTATTTGGTATAATTCTACTTGAGAAGGTAAAAGAGGTGACAATGAATAAAATTTGAGTACAATTTGGGAAATGTGGTACACAAGGTACTAGATGTTGCAGACCAGATCTTTTTGGCAAGTTTGTTGTTTTAAAGAAAATGTATAGGAACAGTCCTTTGAATTATGGAATATTCATTCAAATATGGAGTTAAAGGTGAATGTTAAATGCAACAGAAGCAGTAAATAATGGAAGTAAAGCATTGTGATAATAAATGGATGGCTTAGAAATTGGCTCAAGATTGAGCAGGGAATAAGACAAGGATCTGTGATGTTTAACACATTTATGAATAAATGTCTAAGGAATGCTTATGGTAATGATGGGGACATGAATGTGTGTGTGTGTTTATTTTTATATGCAGATGATTCCAAGAACATAAAGGATTTCCAGCAAATGTTAGATAAATTATACAATACACAAAGGGGAAGGAATTGAAAATTAATGTGTCAGAGACCAAGGTAGTTGTATTTTGACAGGGGAAATGGAATAAATGATTGCAGGTTATACATAAATGGAAACAAAATAGAGCAATTCAGTGAATTTGTGTACTTTGCTCATTTATTAAGGTGTATTAAAATGAATAGAGAAATTTTAACATGTGCAACTGTTGGAAGGTAGATTATAGATGAGAGGTTAGTGCAGGAAAGACCATTTGGCTAAAAGAAATTACAGTGGCTGCATTTGGGTGTGTTTCTCCCTTATTATGTGAAAGTGAGAACAGGGGTATAAGCAGATATGTAAAAGTAAATTAAATGCAATGGGAATGGACTATTTAATGAACGTGCTTGGGAGAAGAAGGATAGGCTCAAGAGTGAATAGATGATGAATGAACATACAAAAATGAGCCAAACCAGCTCATTAACTCCTTCTGTATTGGTTATAGAAAGGGAATTTTAATGAGGATGAAACTGTAAAATTAATATACAAAGATGGACTGAGTGAATTGAGGGGAAGATGAAGAATGAAAAGGTGGTGGCTGATCAAATTAATGACATTTTCAGACAGTGTGTGGTGAAAAAAGTAAAAGGCAATTATGAATCAGTGTACGGTTATGAAGAAAGCAAGATAAGAAGATATGGAAAAATAAAATTAGTGGTATTGGTATAAGCTACATTTAATTAGATTTTCCTTTTCTCTTATTTCATGCCTTTAATTTCTTTTGCCCAGTATTTCCTATCTTTTATGTGCTTTCCAAAATATTGCTTAACCTAAAGGAGAATATTATAATACAGGGGTCTCCAATCTTGGCAACTTTAGGACTTGTGGATTCCCAGAGTTCAATTCCCAGAGTTGCTAAGGTTGGAGACCTCTGTTACAATAGATATCACATACAATAATACAAAATATAGCAAAGATAAAGTCTCCTTTTGTTCAAGTTAAATTCCTTATAACTTCGTGGACACCTCCATGGAGATTTCTTGGCTTCATTAGCAAAGTGGTTTGCTACTGCCCTTTTTCAGGATATATTTTTCAACATCCCAATCTAGTTTACAGCCAAAGTATTTCCCAGACATTTTCCATCCCAGTCCTGACCCCATTCCCCTACTTTCATCTATGCCTTCACAAAACCCTGCAGTTTCTGCCTTTTGCTGACAGGCAAAGTATAAATTTAGTTGTATTAACAAATATGCATTTCAAATATTAGATTTTTGGTTAAGATTGAAAATTAAAATTAGGAATGGATTATTTTTGAAAATCAATGGCTTTGAAGTATTGTGATAAGATTCTTCCCATACATATATACTGTATGATTAACATTTAGCTTCTTGTAAAGATAAGTCAAACTTCATAGAAAGTGAATGTCTCTAGTCAACCCCATATCATGGGGGTGTGATTATGCCCACCGTCTGGATAACAATAAAAAAGAAAACAAAAAAAATATAGCGGGATTTCAGTTCTTCGGAAAATGGCACCCGCCCCTGGTGAACTAGATTGTGTAGAGGCAATTGTTGGTGCTTCTAAGTAAAAGGAACTGACAGCCCTAATCATTCTTGTAATTAATTTCCTTATTGGGGTTATTTGAATTACCTCCTGAATATTCATGACTATCTCAGCATTTTTCCACTCTTCATTTGAAGTAATGTATTCCTATGTTTGATAAATCAACTTTGGAGGTGACATTTCTTCTCCAGTAACAAGACTTGGCTGAAGCAGAAACAGAATTCAGTAAGATATAAATTCAGAGCATTTTTGCCATTATAGAGAGAATAGCTAGGGTGTCTGATATCTTCTACTTCTGGACATCTGACCAAATGTCTTTCCCCCCCCACCCCATTTTGTTCACCTAAAAGCTTCACATCAAGGGGAGAAGCAGAAGCAACTGAAATACATTAAATTAAGAAGGAGGAGGTCCTCAGGATTTGCTCACTACCCGTGTTTCCCTGAAAATAAGGCCGGGTCTTATTTTCTTTTGGGCCCAAAAATAAGCACTGGGGCTTATTTTCAGGGGGTCTTATTTTTTCCCATGTACAGGAGGCCATCGCTGTGAGGCAGGGGTGATAGAGCAGCCCCATGTGCCCACACTGGCTTACCTAAAAGTCCCCACAGCCAGGCCACCCCCAACACCTGACTCACCTAGGGGTGGCAGCTCCAGCAGCCCTCTCCAACTGGACTCCATGTGGCCACTGGCCCCAAAATAAGACCTACTTAAGAGCTTCTGCAGCAGGCTGCCCACCCATTCTGTCTGGTTGCTTGCTTGTGGCCACAAGGAGCAGGCAGAAGAAGTGGGCTGGCAGCCATGTGGGCTCCTGCTGCACATGTCTGCTAGTGCTGCAGCTCCAGCTCCAGCACCGTCCTCACGTTGTGGTTGTGGCACTGCGAGCAATCAGAATGGGTGGGCGGCCTGCTACACAAGTTCTTAAGTAGGTCTTATTTGGGGATAGGGCTTATATTAGGTGTACATATAAAAAAGATGCTAGGGCTTATTTTCAGAATAGATCTTTTCAGGGAAATTCTATAAGAATTAACTGGTCTGTTGAATTTAGAACCTTGCGAATGTATCCTTATGACAAGTTGCTTGAAGAAGAAGAAAGCAATTATTTTAGACTTCAACATAGTTGCTAATAGACTGTGTTATCCAAAATAAGTTAATATCCATGGATTTTTGTGAGCGCTCCATCTTTGAAAAGGAAGAGGGGAAAGAAATGAAAAAAAAAAACCTTAGTTAAAGGAAAACTCTTAGATTAAAGAAAAAAATCATTGTACTTTTTCAATGAAGTTGACTGCTTTTTTGAGATACCGTACTTTACAAGCAGGAACTGCAGGGTTTGTTCTAGCACTAGTCTCTGTTTTGTCAACAGAGTTTTTGGCTAAGACGGTTTTTGATTCAGGTGATACAAATTACCTCCCTGCCCAACCCAATCCTGCTACTCTCCCTTTTGGCACTTTTCTAACCTCAAATATGGGATGTGGTTTTGCAGTCAAATTATGATATTAATAGAATAACAGAGTTGGGAGGGATCTTGGAGCTCTTCTTGTCCAATCCCCTGCTCAAGCAGGAGACCCGACACCCATTTCAGACAATTGGCTCTCCAGTCTCTTCTTAAAAGCCTGATGAAGCTCCCACAATTTCTGAAGGCAAGCAGTTCCACTGGTTAATTGTTCTCACTCAGGAAATTTCTCCTTAGTTCGAGGTTGCTTCTCTCCTTCATTAGTTTCCATCCATTGCTTCTTGTCCTGCCTTCAGTGCTTTAGAGAATAGGTTGACATCCCCCTTCTTCTTTGTGGCAGCCCCTTAGATATTGAAACACTGCTATCATCAGTGGTGAGATTCAAATATTTTACCACCAGTTTGATAAGCGTGGCTTGGTGGGCACGCTTTGTATGCATGCACACACTTTGTGTGCGTGCATGCGCTAAACATGTACTTTGCACAGGTGCAGAGGCATTCTAACCAGGGGTGGGATTCAAATTTTTTAACAACCAGTTTTGTGGGGGTGGCTAAGGTGATGGGCGTGGCTTGGTGGTCATGTGACTGGGTGGACATGGCTTGGTGGTCATGTTATGGGCTGGGTGTGGCCAACTCAATATCACATCGAGGCACATATCTCCTTGCCTGGCCTCTCGTGACTGTGGGGATGCTGCAACAGTCCTAAGTATGAAAAATGGTCATAAGTCACTATTTTCAGTGCCATTGTAACTTTGAATGGTCACTCCACACAAGCAAAGTACCAGCAAAGGAGGGAAAAAAACCTCCAGAGATGTTCCTGAGACAGGAAGTCTAGTCCTGCCAAGAATGTAATAAGGGTTAACAGGCAGTTTCTGTAAGCAACACCAGAATGTTTCCTTCCTGCCTTCCTTATAGGATTAGGCCAGTAATTTCTTCTAACAACCGGTTCTCCGAAGTGCTTAAAATGTTAACAACCAGTTCTGGTGAATAGGTGCAAACTGATAGAATCCCACCCCCGATTCTAACTCACCTCCTACAAGCCTGCACGATCCCCATCGCTTCAACAGCTGCCGCGCAGCACTCTTCTGTGCTGCACAAAGCAGCTGCGCTTCAAAAGCAGAGGATAAAGGTGAGTACGGGAGCCAAGATGGGCAGGTGGGGCCAACAGCAGAGCGACAGAGAGAACTGGTTCGGTCTTCACTGCTCGTCGCTGCTACTGGCTCGGCCGGACCAGGCCGAACTGGTAGAATACCACCACTGGCTATCATGTCAGGCCTATTCTTTCTTTTTATTACACTAGATATACCCAATTCCTGTAACTGTTCTTCACGTTTTAGCCTCCAGCCCCCTAATCATCTTTGCTGCTGTTCTCTACACTCTTTCTAGAATCTCAACATCTTTTTTTATATTGTGGTGACCAAAACTAGATGCAATATTCTAAGTGTGGCCTTCCTAGTGCAATAAAAAATGGTACGTGTTAAGGTAATTCCCCGTTAGGAGAATGAGCGCATACAGGGAGACGTATAGGGAGTAGTGTTGGAATAATACACACAGAGCACACAGATACACTGTACAGTAAATGTAGGTTTTTTTTACTTCCAGAAAGGTTTAAGCAAAGTCCAAAATAAGCAATCCAAAGTCATTCACAGGTAAAATCAGTCAGTTTTCATCCAGGGATAATCCAAATATCAAATTCCAGTGTCAAAAACAGTTCAGTATCAGCCTTACATTAAATCCAGAAAATATCAGTCAATTAGGAAAAATGGAGCAATGGCAATACTTTCCAACAGAAGGAAACAAAGATACACTCACACTCTCTTCTGAGACTCAGACTAAACAACCCAGGTTTCTGGCTCCATCTTATGGCTATTTGAAAAAACCACACCCAATTGCAGTTTTGCATTTTCTTAAAGATAGTTTTAAAATGTTTATCCTGGTTTATATATTTCTAGCCCAAATAGCTGTTAGGTGACTTATATTCCTAACAGCACGAACACCTCACATGGCCTTGATTTTAACCCTCTGTTAAGGCAGCC
Source organism: Laticauda laticaudata (assembly GCA_004320025.1). Taxonomy (NCBI): domain Eukaryota; kingdom Metazoa; phylum Chordata; class Lepidosauria; order Squamata; family Elapidae; genus Laticauda; species Laticauda laticaudata. The sequence continues at coordinate 36,085 of BHFT01004901.1, forward strand.
TAGGATTGCACTGGCTCTTTGGCAACTGCAGCACACAGCTGGCTGATATTTAAGTGGTTGTCTGCTAGTATTCCTAGATCCCTCTCGCAGTTACTGCTGTTGAGTTAGGTGATTTATACGCGCTCATTTGGATTTTCTCGTCTTAGTGTAAAGCCTCACTTTTCTCTCCAGTGAGATTCATTTTATTAGATAAGGCTCAGTGTTCAGGTCTGTTGAGAACCTTGTGGATCTTAAGCCTCGTCTGGAAATTTTATGAGTTTCCCTTCTACCCTCTCTTCTAAATTGTTTATGAAGATGTTGAAAAGACAGGACCTTGGGCCTAAGACAGGACCTTGGGGTTCCCCACTATATACTTCCCTCTATGTAGATGCAGTTCTCAGTATTATATGTTGAGTGCAGTTGGTCAGCCAATTATTAATCTATCTGGTGATGATCTTGTCTAACCCACATTTTTCTATCTCATCAAATATTTGTTTCTGGTCTATTTTATCAATGCAGCAAGAACAAGGGGGAATAAAATGCATTCTAAAACAGAAAAATCTTCACAATGTCTTATTTCTTCTTACTCCATCCTTTCCTGCTTACAATTGGCCTAGCACCAGTTCTGCTAATATGTATAGACCCAATCAGCATTTTCCTCCGTCTCCATAAGTGTGGGTGAATTTTCTTGTCACTTCTTTGTAAAGAAGAAACATTCAACCACCCACTCCTAGCTTGGTGCACAGCCACCCATATTTATTGTGAGAGCAAAGAGAGAGGTTTAGTCAGAATACCCGTGTGGTGCTCTGTCCTGAATAAGTTCTGTTTGAATAAAACCTTTAATTGTAATGTCTTCTTTTATGTCAAGTGAGGATAACCTCATTTCTGAAAAGGTTTGAGAATTCTGGCACTTCCTATATTCATTTTGGGAAAGAACTCCTCACTACAGCTGAAAGGAGTTAATTAATCCATCCTCCACTTCAAACTCTCTGGAGAACCAAGGTCTAATATGTGTCCGCTTAATGCTTGCACTCTTATTTCCCATCATTGATTGCCTGCTTGACATAGTGAAGGTATTAAAGCAGAAGGTGGGAGAATAGAGTTCTAGTTTTCCCCTTGGAAAACTAGAACTCTAGCAGCAGCTGCACCCTTGACAAAAGAAAGCTACAGGAGAGCCTTAAATAGAAAGGGTGGAGAATCTGAGCAAACAAGCTTTCGGCTCCCTGCCTTGTTCTTCCTTTTCTTCTAGTTATTTCTGTCTCCCCTTCCTCCACCCTGCCTGCTGCAGCCTGAAATTACAGTGTTACAAAATGTTTTTATGATGGGAGATGTTACATTACAGGCAAAGCAGCAATTATAGAAGCAAGGATGAAAATTCAGTTCTAACCAGGAGGTTGAATGAAGGAGAACAGTGTGATGGTGGATTTGTGTGCTATTAAAGATATTATTGAGTAGGACATACTGAGTCCAAATGATCAGCAAGGTCTTTTGTAGCTTCCCAACTCTTCTTCTTCTTCACAGCTTTGTGGAAGTAATCTTTGTGTTGTATTAATTGGCAGAAAGAAAATGCCATTTAGATTTCTCATCTCAGATGCCAAAATGACTTGGGCCAAACCTGTTGATATTTTTGATAGTACCCATTGCATGCCAGGCAGCATATGCACCATCTCATCATAGACACCAAAAAGAAGCATTTTTTCAAAGAGGTTCCAGCTTTTATCTAATCTACTGCTCAGCTCAGCTAAAGTACAGTATACCTTTCAATATGCAGTATACCAATCTTCCCTTAATGGTATGGGATAGAATATGTCCTCTTTTCCAATTTCGTTAGCTTCATTTGAAAGTTTCTGGAGATCTCTATCAGAAGACTATCTTCCATTAGATGCTCTTAGGAATACTGACCATGCTGAGATATTAAGAAACATGAGTGTTATTTGGCCAAAACTCACTCTTAACCATGAGCTGAAGAACCTTCTTGGATGAGAAGTGAAACATCTTGAAACAAAAACCAGAAAGTCCAGTTGCCTCTTGAAAAAGCCCCTTTAGGACAACGATGAGCTGGATGACTGAGAATCTGCATGGACATTCACTCTTACCAAGCAATGCTCCTTTCTTTGGATGGGGGGAATTATGCAATTCTTGTACTTTTAATTACGCAGCCAGTGACTATACTTCTTATGGACTGTATATCTTGTAGACCAGCATTTTTCAACAGGGGGACCATATGACCAGGGGTGGGATTCAATTTTTTTAACAACCAGTTCTATGGGTGTGACTTAGTTGGTGGGCATGGTTTGGTGGCCATGTGACTGGGTGGATGGATGTGACTTAGTGGTCATGTTATTGGCTGGGTGTGGCCAACTCTACATCACATCGAGGCACGCATCTCCTTGCCTGGCCTCTCATCACTGTGGGAATGCTGCAACAGTCTATTCACACTTTTTACCAGTAGTCAGTGAAAAAAGTCACGGTAACATTGAAACTTACCAGTGTCCACACAAGCAAAGGACCAGCAAAGGAAGAAAAAAAACCTCCAGAGAACTTCCAGAGACAGGAAGTCTAGTCCTGTCAAGAATGTAATAAGGGTTAACAGAGGCAGTTTCTGTAAGCAACACCAGAATGTTTCTTTCCTGCTTTCCTTACAGGATTAGGCCAGTCTTCTAACAATTGGTTCTCTGAACTGCTTAGAATGTTAGCAACTGGTTCTAGCAAATAGGTGCAAACTGGTAAAATGCCACTCCTGCATATGACCTCTTGGAGGCTTTAGGGTGTTTTAAGAGCCACAGGTAAAAAAAAAATGTAACAAGGACCATGATATATGCTGAGTGGGCCCCAAAAATGTGAAGTGTGTTATATTGCAAATAGTGTCTTGTTGATCAGAAAACATACGAGTTTCTGTCTTCTGTCCATATATGATAATGGGACATGGATGTGGAGGCATAGGAGAAAAATAAGGTTGGAAGGAGGCCACAAGTGAAAAAAGGTTGAGAAACAAACACTGGTCTAGACTCTGGAACATTGGGATGAACCTCCAGTGTGGAGAAGGCAATATGTCTATTTACACTAACTTGATAGTACTACCAATAAGAGCACCATACACGAAAGTTATTTTATCATTTTGCAGTTTTATTTTAAAATTCTTGAAATTTAACATTCCACAGGTATTAAGAATTTCACCACAAGAAGAAAAGAATTCTACAAAAATATATCGTACAATGCACAAGGGGCAGAAGAAGAAGAGAGACACAGTGGCCCCGCACACATGCTAAAGGTTTCATAAATATTCCACTCCCATGAGAGAAACTGCAAGTTTACTGTCACATGTTACAAATAAACACACACTTACTCTGCCACAAGTAGCCTCAAGTCGTGATGGGTTTCCATGGCACATACAGCAAAGGAGGCATTTGTTACATGTGACAGTGATGGAAGCGGTGGCAGAAGAGAAATTGCTTGCCCATAGTTGCCCTTAATTTAGTAGCCACACTGATCTTCCTTTAACCATGCCTGCTAATAGTTTCCCATCCCCACCCTCTGCTTGGCCATCTCATAGTGTTTCAGGAAATAGACCGTTTCACTAAAAAAAAAATAATGCACAATTATACTGTGATGCTGTATTTCTAATGCTACGCTTGAGAGAAAATTGTGCCATTAAAATATAATTAAAACTTCTTAATGCTGATGGCAGAACTCATTCTTGACTGGAACCCATGCTGAATCTCATGCTGGTACCCCATGCCTGACTGCCCACTTTTATTTTAGATGCTCACATCAGTTGCTTACATGGAAATGATAGCAACACAAGACATTTGTCACAAATGAGGAAGTGGGCTAGAGATGGGCATGGAGGAATTTAAAGAAAAGAAAAGTAGGAGGAAAGCAGTTTTCACCACATTCTACTACTCTTTCCCTGTTGTCACATTGCTTTCTCCTCTTCCCTGAAATATTTACCTGCACGTCTTTAAGCCTTTCCTCACTTGAATTTAGTTGCAGCACAAACATGCTCTGCAACCCCCTTTTCAACATCGATTGGCTAGTGTGGGAATATTCTCCCCTCTGGTCCTTGAACACTATTTTTATATCGCCTTAATGTCATAGAACACTGAACTGCAACCATCTAGGAGTGGTGATGGGCCTGGTGAAGTGGGACAGAGGAAGCCAGCTCCCTGCTGCTTCATTGCACAATTCTCCCCAGGACTCCAGCTTCTGGCTGCTTTTGAACCTGAGTTTAGTGCTCTTCTGGAATGACACGGAATCTTTGCATCAACTGATATCAGGAAGCTTTTAGTACACCCAAAGAACCCAAGTCAGTTTTGATAGATAGCTAAACCTGATGGTCCTAATATTGGTTAAAATTCACTTCCTTGCCAGCCCCAATGTTAAAGAGAGTGGATGATAGTTGTTTTCTTGCCAGGGAATGACCTTTGCTGGAAGTGGAGAGAAATAAACTAGAGGAATTCACTAGTCCTTGTCCTTAACTTGCTCTGTGTACATTGTAAACAAGGACAGTTTCATTTGTTGATCGAAAGGCTGGCACTGTGCTTCTGGGAAGATAAGGATCACCAGTAGGGTAGCAAATGTTATGCCATTATAATTTTCTGTTGGCCCAAAGGTAGCCCTTTAAGTTGATATGAGGAAGAACTTGCAATCAATCTCTTCCCTAACAATGGACAGTTTGTCATTGTTGGAATGACTGATTATTTACCATGAGGGAGGTATAAGAGGAATTTAAAACTGCAGATGCAATTGGGGCAGAGTCAGAGTGAAAAAAAAACTTTATTGTTTTACCATTTATAGTGAAGGGCAGCATAGAAATTCATAAATGTGTAACTGGGATCCATGGGATTTTTAGCTTCTTCTCTTGGTTCAACTGAATCATTGTTCAGAGATGCAGATTTAGACCTAGTGGATATATAAATAAAAAACAGATATTGGGGACTTCCAAGGGAAAAAATGGTGAACTGAAGACAGCTCTGCAAAAAGCAAAGCTGATGGCCACAGTGGAAGAAAGAGCAGATAGATCTATCTATCTATCTATCTATCTATCTATCTATCTATCTATCTATCTATCTATCTATCATAGATAGATAAGGAGAGGAACTGAGATCACCCATAAATCCTCCAGACAGTTTCCTTCTACAAGGAGACTGCACAACAGTAGTGCTAATGGGTTTAGCACTCTGGGAATAGCCATCTTGCTCAAACCAGTCACTGCCTTTGAAACACTAAGTTTGTATACTTCCTTTTCTAATCACTTTCAGACATTGCTTCTTAATTGGTTTTCAGCTGTTGGGATCTTTCGATCCACATGTTTTATAGCACAGGCTGAGTTTCCTTCAATACTTAGCAAAACAAATTTTAAACATAGCTTAAGGGCCTTTTTTAATGGAATGAAAAGAAAAAGGTGATTAAAACTTTGGTTTTTGAAAGTTACAAACAGTCTGAGGGACCAGGTAAATTTGAAGTAAGGTTTTGGAATGAGATATAAAGAATCCTTCCTTTGGGAATTCAAAAAAAATTGGATAGACTTTAAAAATTGGGCACCAGAGAGAAGAAGAAAGAAGTAAAGTTTACAATTGAAAATGAACCCCCAAACTCAACTTACTAAGGCAAATGAAGTGAGGCATTTTAACCCTGAACCTACTGGAGGATATTTTTGAACTATGAACACAGAAGCTAATTTTAAGGTGGTCTGTCTCTGTAGATAGTGTTTAGAACAGGGGTTGCCAACTTTTTAGACCTCAGGGACCACCAATCTCATAATTTTAAATCCCAGGGACCACTAACCAGTCCTGTGGGCATGGCCTAATTTGTGGGTGTGGCTTGATGGTCATGTGACTGGCTGGGCATGGCTTGTATATAAATATTACAAATATTTATATAAATATTGATTTTTTTTATAAAAAAAGAGCATCTTTTACCCAAAAACAGGCAAAACAGGCAGGCAGATTGAGTTGCTCACAGATTCATTCAGAGATCTAGATATCTGCCATCGGCTAGCTCAGTCGGTCACATAAAATTTGTTTGCTATGAGTCTGCACTGAATAATAGAACCTTCAGTCCTAAGGGAGGTTCGGCTGTGCTTAAAAGCAGAGCCGAAGATCTAAAGACTAGCTAGAAAATAAGAAATCCAACCATTTCCTGCTTCCTACCTAATCTAAATCTCCTGGCACAGCAGAACAGATGATAGTCAGAAAAAGGAAAAATAGCAATTTAGCAGGCAACTTTGCCGGGTAAGGAGTGAGGGGTGGGGAGGGTTCCTGCGGGCCATGTGGGCGGTGCAGCCTTGTGTTTCTGCGCAGCCTGGATTAATTGCTTTGGGGGGGTGGGGGCTCTGGGGATGAGATTTCTCTGCGGACCACCAGAATTTTCTCAAGGTCCACAAGCTGGCGACCGCTGGTTTACAAAAGATACAGAACAGGAACAAGCATTACTTGGCATGATTGAGACTGATTTCAAAGTGGATCAAAAAAAATGACAAGTTAGAAGAATGACATGGAAAAATATATTACACTTGACATATTACAAAAACCAGTTGATGCCTTAATAACTAAGAGAGATGTAGAAATAACAAATCAAAAAGGTGACCTGGATAATTTTCCTATACTGGATTTACAAAAGAGGTTTGTTAAAGCTTTAAAGAATTTTATGAGAAGGGACAAAGAAAAAATAAAGAAATCAACTTCTAGGTTATTATTTGAAGGGACTAAAGATGAAGATTGCTGGAGGTGAGAAAAAGGAATATAAAGTCAGTTTATTTAACCAAAATATTTTTTTTTTGTTATTTCTGGTAATCCTTAATGGGCTTTTGTTGACATCAGGACTGAAATTACAACATTGTATGGATTTGTTTATACTCATGTTTCCCTGAAAATAAGACCCTGTCTTATATTTTTTGCCACCGAAACAGGCAAAAAAAGGTCTCATTTTTGAGGGATATCATCCACTGATTAACCTCACTTCCGTGTGACACCCCCAGTCTCCTTTTCACTGCCAGAGGCCTCCAGGAATGTTTTCTTCACAACCGGTAAGGCCGGCAAAGCTTTCCTGAAGGCAAGGTCTGGATGGATCTGGAGCTCTGTTATCAGCTGCAGAGGCCTTCGGGAAATCCTTGCTGGCCTTGCCGGCTGCAGAAGAAATAGGCCAGCAAGGCAGGTGTCAGGGTGTACCAGGCCTGGCTGCAACTGTCTGAAGGTAAATAGTAGGGCAACTCCACCTCCAAGCTTAATTTTTACCTTGCAGTGGGCAGGGTCTTAATTAGGGCTTCTTTTGGGGGATAGGGCTTATATTGGACACATGTAAAATTCAAGCTAGGACTTACTTTCAGGATAGGTCGTATTTTTGGGGAAACACGGTCGATAAGAGATGGGTTATGGGAAGAAGAACTCGTGTTCTACTTTAAAAGAAGGTGATAAGTTACTAAACTGTTTATACTTATTGGAATAAATTAAATTATTTAAAAACACAATTATTGGCATGAAAACAAATAGACAGGAAAAATATTACAGCATCATAACTTTTTCTTGGAATTGTAAACCCAGGTGGTTTTTGTTTCATGGGTTGTTTGGGTCCCAGTTGGCATTTGCCTGATGCTATCATTACAGCTCTCATATCTGTAATATGGCCAACAAGAGAATTAGCACCCGACAAAGAAATCCGATTACATGTGGCAGGGATAGAAAATACATTCATTGTGCATTGTAACCACCCCCATTGGGAAGCTCTGTGCAGTTATGCACTTACAATTAACAGCATTTAATCTATTATCACCGATGCAGAGGCCAACAAAAATAAATAATGACATAGAAGGCTCTTAGGGTTCCAATGCGGCAAAGTTAAAGAAGTTTTTTATGGAGCTGTACATACTGTCATGAAGGCAGAACTGCCTACAATATGAATGCACATGGGAAAGTCATTCTCTCATGACCAGATCTATTAGACCTCAGTCATGACCCATCATAGTAATCATTGTTGGTTTCTTTTCTCTTCTATTAGGCAGGAAAATCTCTTTACCTGTCCATTCCAAGTACAAACTAGAGAAGGAAAAGTCTCCTTCTACTCCTCTGGGTCAAGGCAAGGCCAAGAGGAACCATAATGAAGATGAGATGACACCACCCAACCAAGGGCTTCCACCACCCATTTCCCCTGGGAAACCTTGGAACAGCAGATCCAGGGTTTGTGCATACTTTGCCATGTGCCAAAATGATGAATGGATCCAAACAGGAATAAATGAATGCTGGCTGCTGCCCACAACATGGTTTCTCCTCAAACTCACTCACTTCAATTTTCAGTTTTGCCTTAGCCTGCTTGTTTCCTTTGGTGGCATCTCTGCTTTGCCAACCAAACCATTTCCAGTATTACCTCCTCCTCTTCCTGCTGGGAGAAATTATTTTAGAACAACTTGGCTGGAATTTTTGCAGCTGCTCAGTCTCTTTTCCCCATATGAATAACCCATTGAATGCTAACATGGACTGTGTTTAGCCTCTTAAAAGTAACACTTGAGCTATTTTAAGCTACGAGCTGCTTGGAAACTGGGGATAAAATTCTTCTATCTCAGGTGACTGGAGAATCAGTGGAATTCCTATTATTACCCAAGAAAGTACAACAAAGAGTGAAAAAGGAATTTTGGAAAGAAAAAAACATTATTGTAAAAGACGTTGGATTTTGAACCAGTTATGTTCAAACAGCTAAACCAACTGTAGTACTGGTAAAAATGAGTCAAAAAGCCCTTAGAAACAGATACAGTATATAGTTATATATATATTGGCCAGGCTTTTTAAAGCTGGCTTAGAGTCAAGCAGGCATTACCAACAGGACAGGAACAGCTCAGATAGTAAGCACAGAAATGCCCTTAATTACAATGAGTCATGTAGAAGATTCCCAAGGGACGGAATCCCAGGCTAAAGATTTTTGCATTTTCCATTTCATTTGCTAAAACATCTTTAGTCAGACTTGTTGACATCACTCTGTTTTAACAGCATGAGGATTAATATTTTTAAAGGTTAAAGAACACAATTTTGTTGAGGAAGAACCCTCATCTTCTGCAAGCACATATCAAGGAAGGAGAATAACAGACATAGAAAAGGTAAACATCTAAGTAGTTAAGCACCCAACCAGTTTTTCATCTTCTCTCCCAAGATTTATATCAGCACCATTTTTTCTTTACTTCCAGTGATGGACAATCTTAATAATATTTCTACCTGCCTTTTTCGTGCTTTACTTCACATGCTACAGCACCATCCATTCCAACGTCTCTATAATTTTGATGGCGGTGGAGGGATTACATCGTATGCGTTGCCAAAATAAAAGCAGCTTTGTGCACACACATTAAAATATGACAGTTATAAACAAGCTGAAAAGAGCTCAATTAATTTATTTTGGCGTATCAAATTTATGCAAACAGAGTACAGTTATGGTGGGGGTTAGGGTTATTTTTTGGTTAATAAGCATGCCTGGGTGGTCTGTAGTTTCCACTAGGAATCTTGGTAGTCAAGTTCTAACTCTGTGCTATTGATACAATTAATAAAATATAGAGTTTTATAGTTCCTTAAATAACTAGGTGACAATCCCTTTGCCCCAAACAAGCAGAAGGGATCACTAAACTTCATATTACTGCATAAAAATAAACTATAAAGTTATTTCACTTGAATAAGAAATGTATGCTGGCATTATTATGGCAATTAATTCTTAATTTAAAAATAGACGTAACTCCATACTGAAATAAATGGCACTTGAAAATAATTTTCTGTGCATCATATATCCTTAAGCAGATGAAAGAATGCAAACATTTTAATTGTTATTAAGTATACTACAAAGAAAGGAGAGGGATCAAACACAAATAACAATGGCAAGTTTCCTTCATTTCTTCCTTAATTAAAATAAAATGACAACAGCCCACCTTCCCATCCTTCATTTTCATTATTACAGGGTCCCTATACTCCTTTGATTATTTGGTGATTCTGAGAGTGGAATTCTAAATGCAACAATGCAGTTTAGTTCTGAGTGAGTGTTCAAAGGGTAGAAATGACTTGAGATATGACATGTTATGTATGCATTTTTCTCCAGAACTGAAGAGGACTGGTTAAATCCCAAATACCTGGCTAGATCTCCATTCAGGCTGGCTTCAAATCTCAGATTCCACTCAGATAAGTGTGGGCCACTCTTCTCTTTCTCACCTCACAGAAGAATTGTGAGGCAAACATTGACAGGGTGGCACCTACTCATTCAATGAGTTTCCTTGGGAAAGAGCAAGATATAAACATTACAAATGTTTGTACAGAGTATCTCATAACTATGCAATCTAGTATCTGGGAAGATGGGTATAAAGGAATCTGCCCCTTGTGGATTTATCACAGAAAATCGGCTTTATGTTGGAAGCTCAGATATAATTACCAGAGGAGCCTTTGATAAAGAAGTTGTGCTTGTCAGAAACTGAAGTAATAAAAAGAACATATAAGTGCTTCCTTGGGGCTTTGGAACAGATGCCCATATTTTAAAAAAAAACAGATTTTGGTTTTGTCCCACTTATACAACACAGTTCTGTAGATACTGTACAAAAACTATGACATTGGCATTGCAAGGAAGTAGCTTTTTATCCTAAGAAGAGTCAGACTGATCAGGTAGCTGGTCTGTGCTTTAAAACAAAAACAGACCCCAGAAGGCTTAATGATGAGCCTAAGGTTGAAATGTTTAGCAATGCAGTGGCTACATGTGGTTTATAATCTTTGGCTTGCTCATCTTCAAATCTCTACCTGAAACTCTATCTCTACCAGTCCCCTACTTGGAAGGGCACAATACACACTATATATATACCACCTAGCATGATCAGCAGTGATAGCTCCATTTTAGAATCTCTTCCTAGAGAAATGCCATTTGGCACTGACTTTACAATGCTTTTGGAGGCCACATTTGTTGCAAACCATAGTTTCATTGGGGGTATCAGGACAGGTAAGTCTCATCCAATTATTGTAGTGGGGAACTCAGAACTAGAATGAAATGCTACAGAAGGGCAAATGAAGGGGGACATGAAGGAAATGTACCTTCTTGGCACCATAGCTATAGCAAATAATGTGCTTAAAAATTCAAGAACAGACAGATGGTATGGGTTGCTTACATACTACAGTGCATTAGTAGTGCAGAGGAATTACCTTTCTGCAGTTAGCAGTAAATTTAATTAATCAGAGATTTTACATATACAAAAGGAACAACACTTGCTGCTATCAAGAAAATATTATGTTTATGCACAAAAAGGTTCTGTTTAGTGGAAGTTTTAGCAATATAAACACACAATTTCCTCTTTTAATTCCTCAATAGCTAGTTTTCTGACACTGAGGGAAGGGACATAATTTCACCATATTTTTAAGACAAAAAAAAGCAACTAACAAACCCCTCCAATGCATTTTTGTTCTGCTGTCAAAACAAAGGCTTCATTGGGTTGAAGAGAAGCTATTCAGAGGGCCATTAATAGCTTTTCACTTATCTCCCATTCATTCTCATTATGAAGCAATCAAGCATACCACACCTGCAGCCAGGAAATATTTGATGGGAGGCACAAGACCCTATCAAAGCTTCAGTTATGGTTAGCCTGTCATTACCAGACAGCATAGTCTTGCAATTGTGTCACTAAAATAGCCATTGGCTTGTCTGTTTAATCGGTGTTCTCCGATTATCTCTGGGCAGAGGTTTTTGTTCTGTATCAGTAAAGTATAAACAAACAGTGGTTTTCAGAGGAAAGAGGGTGCCCTGTAAGTGGCAGATTTGGATTAACCAGTCCTAGGTTCAGTATGATACTTGAACACAATTTAAAACAAATGAACAAGGGACGGCAATTCTAGATAAAAGGTTAATCTGAAAACCACTATAGGAAATTAAGTGTGTTTGTTACTGACTCTTTGCATCTAGTTCCCCTTTGTTGTACTTTCGCTTCCTATATAGTATGTTGATTCTCATAACCCAGTAAGATCTGCATCATCCCCACCCCCCACCCACCCCCCACTGATACTAAGAACTGCCCTTTTGGAAGGCCCATCAGATCACACGAAGGGGAAGAAAACAAAAGTTGGGAAGGAAGGGAAGACACACAGCATCCTGCCTCTTGGTATCAAGCATGCTTACTAATAAATATCTGTATGCAACTGTTTGTGTCAAGATACAAGAGAGAGATGTAAAAATTATTATGATATTAGGAGCTTTCATCTACTTGTTCCTCCCTCAGGCTTTGCTGGCATGACATTGCCCTAATCCCCATGCACCATGGCGCTTTTGAAAGCCCAGCCTGGCAGGTTGCAACTGAGCTCATTCTTGTTTCTGTCAGGTCCGCAGTGATAATGGAAGGACGTGACACAAAGGGATCCACAATAACTCTTCTGTTGCACCAGAAGTGGCATTGCAGGAGGATGGGACTAAATAAAGGGCTGCCGCTTCTGTGGGACTCCCTCGGAGATTCAGCATTTGAGCTCATTACAAGGACATCAAGCCTTATTCCTTCTAGCACATTCAGTCACAAGTTCACCAGTGGGATCCTGGGGAGACAGAAGTGGAAATGGAGTGGGAGAAAATTAGAGTCATAAATAAAAAAGTATTCCCAGTTCTTAGATGGTAAGAATAGTGTGGCTTTATCTGCTCTTTTGCAACGCTAACATAGCCTGGGTGAGATTATTTCTAAAACCTTCTTAGTTCTCTATAAAAAGGGGTAGCATGTAAGTCATTACACTATGCCAAAAATGATAAATTTTGGGAAAGTTGAGAGAATTTCATCAACTTTTACATTTAAATAAATGTACATTAGCCAACATTCTGTTTATGCTTTCTCATTGTTGCATCGTATTGTCTCCCATTTGTTGGAGGAAGCCCCTATATATCGGGATTTTCAGAAAGAGGAAGGATGTAAAACTATCCATGGGTCAAGGAGAGAAACCCCCTCCCCCATGGAGAATGGGCATGGTCCTGTCTACTCATGTTATTCTTATCTATTCCCAAAGAACCCAGCACACCATACAGGGCATCAGGATGGAAAGGTTTCCCACTGATGACAATAGCGAGGAATGGAATATCCTGATTGGAGGAATGACCTCTGAGGTACCAAGGGTGGAAAAAATCAAATCAAAACAGTAACATAGAAATGGGTGGTCAGAAGAAATCCTTTTATGAAAAATGTTCTCTCATAATATGGATGTCTGCCTTTAACTCATGATTGTACAGGTACGCCTTGACTTATGACCACAATTGATCCCAACATTTCCTTTGCAAATCAAGTTAAGTGAATTTTCCCCATTTTACAACCTTTCTTGCCACAGTTGTGAAGAGAATTTGGCTTCCCCATTTTGACATTGCTTGTCAGAAGATCGCGCCCCAGGATACTGCAATTGTACATGACATTTGTCAAGTGTCTGAATTTTGGTCACTTGGCCATGGAGATGCTGCATGGTTGTGTGAAAAACAGTCATAACTCACTTCTTTTCAATGCCTTTGTAACTTCAAATGGTCACTAATCAAATAGTTGTAACTCAAGTTCTACCTGTATTAATATTTGATTCTCACTGATTAACTGTAATTTTTGATAGATATCCAGCTGCTGTTATAATATAGAACCAAGATCCCCTCAGAAGTTGTCAAATGTATTACAGTATTAGTAGTATTCATCTTCAGTCACTTTTAGCCCAATATATATTAGAGGTCTAAGTAATTTTGTTACCATCTTTTTTCATGGTGCCAGTTAATCGATGATTTACGGTAGCTTACCCAACCCATGATACAGAAACCAATGCATTCTGCTTATATACTATTATACAGGAGTGGAAGTGGGTGGGTTGCATGGGAAATGCAGTCAAGTAATGTAACTCTTGCAAACTCTGTGGCCTTGCCTGGCATATTGGGCTCTGCTTGTGATACCGGTAAGAATATGAAAAGTCGTGAGATTTCTCTTCCATTATTTGTAAAGGTCATAGTTGCTTTTAGGGATATTTTTTTTTTGGTTACTCCTTCTAGTGAAGACCATCTTTAAAAGCAGTAACATAAGACTACTCCTTTGCCTATATCATCAATGGAACCTGCAACTTTCAGCTTCCTTTATCGTTGCCAAGTTGCCTGAGGCTACTAGGAACTAGAGTTCATCAGAATCCAGGGACATGGCCTGTCCCAAGCCTATCACAGTGAGTCATTATTTCAGGACCATTTGAAAAGTGAGAGGAAAGAGAAGAAGAGGTCCACCATGCAGCACATAGGTAGGCTCAGTGACAGTGGCAGTGAGGGCACTGTTGGAAGATCTAAAAGGCTAAGTTAGGATAGAATCCTCATGAAGAAAATCTATATGGCTGCCAAGAGTCAGCAGCAACATAATCTATTGCTTTTCAATTATTTTCCTTGAGGTTTCTGAAGTCTTTGTATCCCTATTTTTGTTTTATACCTACAGAACTGAAAGTTATACAAATACAAAAATAGAAAGTCAACCTTCCCTCTCCCCAGTACCATTAATTCTTGAAGGGATATTTGCTAACATTTTATAACTAAAATGGAACTGGAACACAGTGACAAAGCATAGTATGTACAGATTAAACAACAGAAGCCCTCAGTCTAAAACTTGTCCTCTCTAGGGCATAGTTTTTCAACCTTAGGGTTCTGTGAGACACTGGGGGGGGGGGG
>BHFT01004901.1:50723-64009 GCA_004320025.1 Laticauda laticaudata
GGGGGGGGGGGAAATCACTGAAGCATAGCCAATTATCCATCAGTAGACTTTTGATCAAAGTTTCTAGCATTTCTTTTTCGAACTAACAAGTTCCACCACCTAAAAGAGTTTGAAAAATCCAGCTGAAGGGATACTACTGCTCGTCTTTTTTTATTACTTTCTGAGCACAAATACTGCTACCTCAGAGATGTCTGTGTAAAATTTAAAAAACGTTTAATATCATGGAATGGAGGAAGAATTTTTACTACTGATCACTTTCATACCACTTGAAAAAAGCCATAGCATAGATGAATGTGTACTGAAAAGGAGAATTGCATATCTTCCAAGGAACAAACACTTGGGGTGGGGGAAGAATGAGGGGAGGAGAACAAGAATAGATAAGAATGTATTTTGAAAAGAATGAATTAAATTATCATGTTCCCCATCATAGTTTTTACAATTGCATTATAAAATTGACAAACAAAATGTACAAAGTCACTCTCTTTTCCATTGGTTTCTTCCAAACTTTGTGCCAGAGAAAGCCTAGAGTATAAACATTAAGGGGAAACAAAACCTGCACTAAAATGTAGAATCTATTTTGACAAGTGGCTCAAATAAAGGTTTGTTAGGCCTGCACACAAAATCAGCTGCTTTTATACTTCTGAGTTTGTTTGGCTTTTTTGCTCTGATTTTCACTTGTTTTCCCTCCTCTTCTTCTGCCAAAAACAGCATCCAATTATGGTCCATGCTGTTACTTACCTGTTGAGCTGGAAGGCACTGGACTTCCCTAGACCCTCCAGCTTCTCCAAGCCTTCCAGGACTTGTCCACTTTCCACCATCTCTGGCACAGGAACCTGTGAATCGCTGTAGGGCCCCAGGATGCTGACCGTGGCAGGTGACAGGTCAGTTAAAGGCTGCTGGCTCTCCTGCTGCTGCAATTCACTTTGCTGACTAGAATGGTGACGTCGCTTTTGATTCCGGTCCCAGCTAAGGGAGGTGGAGAAGAGGGTGACCATCAACAACAGCATCCACAGATAACTTCCAGAGGGTTGTTCATTGCTTAACTTTAGAAAGGCATTCCATTATCTTCCTTTTCTTTTGCAAGGACATTATATTTTCCAGCTTTCAAACTATAATTTTGATTGCTGGGAAAATAAAAAACACACTTCTTTCGCTGACATAGAATTTGTCCTCTTTTTGAATGCGTCAATACTCAAATATCTCAAAGTATTACAATACAGGATACCAGGGGTGGGATTCAAATTTTTTAACAACTGGTTCTGTGGGCATGGCTAGGTGGGTGTGGCCATGTAACTGGGTGGGCGTGGGTTCTTTCTTTTTTTTGCAGGCCCCCCCCCCCCTTTTTTGGTCTTGTGGGNCCCCCCCCCCCGTTTTTTGGTCTTGTGGGCCTCAGGGAAGCTTCCTGGAGGGCATTTTTGCTCCTAGGAAGCTTCCCTGGGGCCCAGGAAGGCAAAAAATGGAGCTTGGAGGAGGCACAAAGCAGAAAGACAGCGAGGGAGATCCCAGCACAGCTGATCACCAGAACAGCTGATCATCGGGAGGGGAAAAGAAGAAATACCTTAAGGAGTGACTGGGCGGCAGAGAACACCGTCAGCGAAATTGGGCATGCACATGATGTTGGCCCTGCACGATAAGGACTGACTGGGCAGGGGCGGGCAGAGAGAGACTGGGCCAGGCAGTGGCATGATTCTCCATTCTAGGTTCCTTTTATCCATGAGTAGAATTTGGTATATAGCAATTAAAGGAATTTGTCTGGTTCTTAAAATCTATCGTTTAAAAATAGTTTTCATTAAAGCTCAGGCATTTGGGAGAGCTTTATCTGAGTTTTTTTAAAGTCTTGTTTTTGTTAATCTTGTTAGTTTTATTTATATATTTAATAATTTTTATTGTACAGCACTTTATGTATTTGGAATAGGAAAGCAAATAATGAATTTCACCAACAGCATCAATTTACAAGCATAGCAATTTAGAACATGGAAACAGTGGTTCCTGCTTTTCTTTTAGGTATGATGGACAAACCAATTGAAAAACAGTTTGCGACGCTATTTCTCTATATGTTGACCGCTGCGAGGATTGTATATGTTTAATATTGGAAAGAAAAGGCTAGGCCAACTTTTGAAGAGTGGATCTTCAAATTGACCGAATTAGCTGAGATAGCAAAATTAACTGCCTTGATTAGGGACAATAGATTAGACAGCTTTGTAAGATACTGGAAAGAGTGTGTGGATTTTCTACATGCTAAATACAATAACAGCTGCTTAACAGAGGGATCTGAAGATTAGTTTTATGTTTGGGGTAACCTGTTGACTGGTTATTTTTTTAATTTATAAATTGTATTGGTCGATTTGATTGCCAGATAAACAGATTTCCACTTTGGGGATATATGTGTATCTAATATATCATTTTTTCTTTTTCTGTTTTTTTTTTGTACATAAGATCCATTTTTTGATTATTAGTGTTTGGTTATTAGTGTTGTCAATCTGTTTTTCTCCTGTTTTTCTGTTTTGTATTTTATCTTTGTTAATTAAAGAAGAATATATACGTTAGAATGCATAGTTTAAAGTTATAAATTGGGTGCACTTACCATAAAGAAAGGAAATAGTGGTTCCCAAATTCATTTGGAATTGTTCCGTCCGGAAAAACGTGAGGTAGACCGGGTTCCAACAAAAACAGTCTTTATTTTCAACAATAAAGATAAATGGAACGGTTTGGCTCTAGCCGCGGCAGCCTTTATATACGGCTTGCCTGCCGGCTTGTAGCCAATGACATCGGTTTGATTTAACCNAGATAAACGGAACGGTTTGGCTCTAGCTGCGGCAGCCTTTATATATGGCTTGCCTGCCGGCTTGTAGCCAATGACATCGGTTTGATTTAACCGCCTTTTGGTGGTTCCTTTGGATTGGTTCTTAGTGAACCAATCCCTATGCCGGCTTTCTTAGCCAATCTGATTAGAGAATTTGGAGTAAACTATTTTTATACAGAACAGGAATGCTGAGATTTTTTTTGTTTTAACTGTACAAGAAAAGTATATGAGTATTTCTAAAACTCTCTCAGGCTACTTCCTTAATGATAACAGAAACAGTAATATCGTTGAGATTGCTCCTTTCTCTGTAGAAAGTACATTATTATTTCATGGACCTTTTAATTATTTATTCTTCTCTCTCATCTGGAAATTGTGTGGTTCACCACTTTACACCACTATACCCCAGCTCCAGTCTCTCTTATTTCATAAGGATCGTGTCTTGCATATTTCCTGTTATCAGAGAAATATTGAAATAAGCATAGCCAAGTGTCTTTAGTATGTAAAAATCCCTACAGAGAGCTTCTCTTTGTCTACCTCAATTTTAGATTGCTACCTTTGTTTAAGCCTCACAAAATCTATGATGTAATTTAAACTGAAGGCAATTTCCTGACCAGCTTCAGGGCTGAATGGGAAATTGAACCTGGGTTTCCTCTTCCCTCTTAGTCAAATACTTAAACCACTATACTAACCTTGGCAAATATCATATCTTGCAGAAATGCATGGATCTACCTACATGCCTACCTATGAAACAGATTAGGAGGGCATCTTAGAGATTGCTGCCATTGAAAAAAATATGGAATGGATCCCGAAAACAACCTGGTTACTCTCTTGTCAGGAATCCCAGAAAACATTACTTTTATCCAAGTCTACAAATCAATCCTTGTATTCTGTCAGCAAGAATGTATGCACAGAATGAATAAACATCAAATCTTTATGCTATAATTGTAAAATATGTTTTTCACACATTTTGTAATAACTAACTGCTTCATATTGCATCATTGTTATGGAAAAAAGGCAACTTCTACTCGACACATGCTCCAACATCCGAGTGATCCACAGCCACTGAATAAACCTTTCCATCCATATACACACATCCTTTATTTTCATTTCTATATGTCAGGCAAAAGCTGTCAATATCTCAGCAGCATTTTCTTGAAACTTTCAATCCTTGAGGCTACCGTATTGCCTGAAGGAACGCCTTGATTGGTATCATGTGACACAGATGACTGTTAACAGGACTGTCAAAGCTTCCAGATCATGTTTGCTTCCACACATTGCCTAATGTAGCTATAGCTGCCAATTTTCATTCTGATTTCAAGAGTACTGGGCCTAGAATTATGCTAGAAATGCAGGTGATGGATTTTAACAGGAGCTGAGCTAGCAACAAAAGGTTTTTGTTGCTTCCCTGGGAACTGCTGATGACTGATACTGGCATTGTGTTGATACTTGCATTCTGGTGCAGGATGGAAGAAGGCAAGGAATTGATATAAAAGAATTACCCTGTTAGCTAGCCAGCCTGCACGCCCACCCATCTGCCTACTTGAGATTTATGAGTTTGGACAAAGCTAGTCACTGAGGAGGAAGATCACCTATGTAACCATAATCCTCAGTCCTGGGGCTGAGCTCCACAACTTTATATGCTTGTTCCGATTACAAGGTGTGGACATTCTGATTCCTGCAGTCCCACAAATGTGGGTGAGCAGCCCAAACATTCTGGAAAATAACAGTCCTGCTCATTTCCCTTCAACTCCAATTGGTTCACAAAGCTCTATATGGTTTAAATACTCTTCTAGTAATGGATGAATTAAGTATTGTGTAGGTGATAGCAAATTCTCCTTTCGTCCTTGTCTCTTAAGGGGGTGGATGAAAGAAGAATTGATTTTGTTTCTTATACATACTAGATCAGATGTGGGCAGTCCATGATTTACAACACACATACAGCCTAATAGCATATTTTTGGAACCCCCAGATCTACAGACAATTGCAGACTGAAAATCAGCAGAGAACTGAAGCAGGTTTTCCACAATTTTTCTGGAGGGAACTGAAATGTTGGTTCAGACTTAGAATATACAGTCAATCAAACTGCAAAAATAATATGCCACACATGCTCAAGAAAGAAAGAAAAGAAAAATCCTGGCGCTGCCTATTTAGAAATGTTTTCTTTCTCTTGGTACCAAAAATGAAAAATATAGCTTCCAGCAGTGAAACATTTTGTGTTATACCACGTAAACATTGCCTGTCTTTGTTCTACAGAGGGAAGATAACAGGTTTGAAGCAAAACTTTTAAAGCTATCTCTTCAAATAGTTCTTTGGCTTTTGAAACAAGGAAAAATAAACCATGAAATCATTGTATGCAAAAAGAAAAAAAAAACTCTCTACAGTGGGGCTTGAATTATGGCAACTGAATAAAAGACTCCATCAACCTCTTACATAGTGACTGCCTTGGGAATTCTTTGATGGCATCTGATACGAGTACAGACCAAATATTTAAAGAAAAATATACATTCAACTGCCACATCAATCCAATTTACAATTGTATGGATGGTTTCTTCATTCAAGAGAAACCCACTTCTGTAGTCTTGTGTGTCTTCATTATATCAGTGAGCTGCTTACTTTTAATGTTATTAATACAGAACAAAAAACTACATTTTTTGTTATTATGTTTGTATATATTAAACCATATAGATAGCTTTGACATCCCACTAAGCCAAAACCAGAAAAACCTCAACATTATGATCTAATATTACATGAAAACTAGCTATAGCTTTTGAAAAGTAAACAAAAGCTATATGAAACTGAATTAAATATTTGGTTCAGTTAGCTTATATTCTTTATGTAGACTGGCAGGGCCTCTCCAGAGTTTTAGCTATGTGTTCATGCACGTACCAAATCACATTTTGCCCTCTGAATCTGGATCACTGCTCAGCCTTATTATGAACATCCTAAGCTGAACATTGTAGGACACAGGAGGTTATTTTTATTATGTCAAATGAGATTGAAATCCACCCTTAACGAAGGAAAGAAACGAATCATTCACTACAAAACAGCATATAATAATAAAGTCATTTTATCATTTATTATATATGGTACTTCTAATAATCTACTGAGCAAAAATATTTAGAATGGATCTATTAGGGTTTTATTCTATACTTTGAAACCATACTGCATGTAGACCCGATCTAAATATTCAGCAGAATCAGCTTATTTGTACAAAACTGAAATGAGAAAATGGAAAGCATCCATTGCTTTAAAGTTGCTGAGTTTGACCTTTAAATCTTCTCCATCCTAAACGCCACTCACAGTAATAAAGGGTGAGACATTAGAGTAACTACTAACAATTCTTTAGTTTGACAGGGCAGTGACCTGCCATTTGCAGCCTTAGGCATATTATGGGCTTCATAATATACAAAATGCTTCCTGCTGGAAGCATTTAAACGGGATAACTTTAATCATACAGCCTGGCTGCTTATGAGATAATTAGGGCAACAAAATATACTTCCAAAGGCAAATGAATGGATAATTGAAAAAATGACCTCCAAGGCATTGGAATTCATTATAGGTAATTATAGCCCATTCCCAGGACCATTATAGCCCATTCCCAGGACATCTCACAATACTACTTTTGATTTCAGCAAAGGCCTGGAACGACTCTTTACACCTGTGTAGACTCTACTTACCAAAACTTGAGTATTATTCCCATAGCAACAAGGATGATAATGACAGAAATTGTAACGGTGACATAAAGCTGAGGGTCCACACCTAGAACAGACAAAGGTTGCAGAGTCAGAAAAGAAGTGGGACTAATTTTATGAGGAGAAGCACTAAATTTTAGGAAGGCCAACTATTTCCTAGATTGATTTATGTACGTCTGTAAACAGGGAGGCAGAAAGCTAGCAGCCACAGAAGGCAGTTCTTGCAATGACAAAAATAGCCCCTGCCTAATTTTGGCTTGTTACTCATGCTGTTAGTTACACAGAATCATTAAAGCAGTTTCTATAGGAGTAAGGGAAAGCAACTGACGGTTACCTTCTCCACGAGGTCCAAAGAGGAAGGGTGGTAGAGTGGCTGGGGTCTGACGCAGGTTGAGCCCTTCATTGTGTAACAGTGAGTGGGAATTGGGTTGTGCTGTTGCCATTCCATTGGATGAAACAAAGGCGTAATCCAGAAGTGGGAAGCCTGGGTTGGCAGAGCTGGCATCCCCTCCCTCATCAACTGAGACTGTGGGACCCCAAACAATGGCCCAGGGGTACTGAGATGAGGAGGGACCATCCTCAAAGCCGGATGGAGTAGCAGGCCGGATCCCTTGGGCTTGACGCCTCAGCCGTATGGCATGGCGTTGGCCAGCCCCTTTGGAAACCATAGAGCGCAGCCGCAGTGAGGTAGAGTGAAATCCTGTTTTCTCCGTGGGCAGATTCTTATCCCAGATACAGAAAGATCTGGATGCTGTGGGGCTCCGGTGGCTACACAATGGCCGAGTTGCCAGAAGACCACGGGTCCGAAGAGACCAGACGCTGTGCAATGGAAGTGCTGAGGCTAGGAGGAGGAGGAGCCAGAAGTGCAGCAAGTGGAAGCAGGAGACCAGGGGAAACCTCCTATGGCTGTTGAGAAGAAAGAGAGATGTCCCTTATTCATTGGGCCACTCCTCTTTCTGTGCTGCAAGATGGCTGTGTTTCAGCTAGTGGTTTTGTTCAGCTTCTGATTGCTTCATGAGATAACTAGAAGGGGCCGCATGTTAACAACTAGAAAAGCAGAGAATGTCTCTGTTTGAATTTATTGCTTCAGACATGAATATGCCTTAGGCTCACCATGAAGGTGGAGCAGCAGCATATTTCTCAACCAGAATTAAGCATCATTTTACCTTCTTCAATTAAAGCCATGCCTGGAAGAAATTGCACGGTTAACAGTGGAGAGATTTTGCTACCTCCCGGCTCAGATTCAATTATCCCTTCATCTCTTTATAGAGATCCTTCTTTCAGTCTTCCTTAGAATTTCATGTAATTCAGTGGTTACTGCCCCCCCCTCCCGGAAGTCTAGTGGCTGCATTCAGTCACCTGTGATTGTTGAATATGATTTAAGGAGCATGGCTATATGTTCTTCCCTTCTTGATGGACCACCACTTTGGTGAAAAAAATCCTTATATCCTGGATTACCAATACTAAACCAGAATCTCCTCCTCTCTATGTGCAATGGAAAATCTGTGCTTAATACATTGCAGGGTGAAAGAGGAAAGGGAGGAGCCTTACTTTGTGAAACTGCAACCTATTCAAGCACTGGTTCCTAAGCCTCTTAATTCTTAGTGGAACCATTCCTTCACCCGTTCCGAATGCCAACAGAATAGCCTTTTTATAGCACCTGAAGTTACTGGTTTAATCCAATCTCTTTCTGATCCTACAGCTGTTAGATGAGCCTTTTCAAAACAGTCCCTTAGATGCCACGGTCCAGCTCTCATTGCTATCCTACATTCTAAAATAATACTATGGACTTACCAGAAACTAGTTTCCATAGCTAGAGGCAACAGTTTTTCCACAGTTGTAAATGAGTCTCATATTCTTCACTAAAACCAGGAATAAAAAAAGAAAAAAAAAGGGTTGAATGTTAGATGTTATCTACACCAACACTTCCAAATCTTTAGGCAGTTTCATGGGTCTTTCCTCCTTTGTATCTGACTGCAGCACTAATATGTAACGGTTTAACAAAATTGGAAAGGGCTTTGGAGGTCTTCTAGTCCAACCCCTTGCCCAAGCAGGAGACCATTCCAGACAAGTGCCTTCTCATCTCTTCTTAAAAACCTCCAGTGGCAGAACACCCACAATTTCTGAAGGTAAGCCATTCTACTGATTAATTGTTCTCACTCTGAGGAAACTTCTCCTTAGTTCTAGCAGATTAGATCTCTCTTTGATAAGCTTCCATCCATTGCTTATTGTCTTGTCCCCAGGTGCTTTGGAGAATAGCTTGCCCACCCTCCTTTCTATGGCAGTCCCTCAAATATTGGAACATTACTTGCAGGTCACCCCTAGTCCTTCTCTTTGTTTGACCAGAGGTAGACAGATATTATTCATGATATTCGTTAGACTAGACATGCCCTGGCAACCTCTTTTTTTCCCCATTATGTCTTCATGACGTTGATTTTTTTTGACCCAAGAGTAAAATAGGGGCTACCTTAAGCGTGGTAGTATCAACGTTAAAGCAAAGTTTTCCCTTTGACACAGTTCCCTGGTGAGTATAATTTAGTATACTCCTAGTACAGTCAGGTGATCCTTGCTCTCATTGGCCATTGTAGCCTGATGTGGTCCCCTCCCTCCTGCTTTAATTCCAGAGAGGTGGTTCTTTCAAGCCAGGTCCTCCTCATATATCAGCAAGCCTCCAAGGTGATACCTCCTTTAAAGACTTAAACAGGTGACCGGTAAGAGGGTAAGAGGGATACGCATGGTGAACTTCGGGAGGAGAAGAGAGAGAAATAAATGGCCTTAACTCTGCTGGTTTGTAGCATAACCTTCCTAGTGTCTGTCAGATATTGCTTTTGAACATTGATTTAATGTACACTCCTGGAATAAGAATGACCTCATTCCTGAAAGCAGTTTGATTATTAGTTGATGTTAATGTCCTACTGGAAAAGTACTAACTTGTGTTTTCTAAAAGAATTTTAATCTCATTTTCAGAAAGAGTGCTAAGTCAATGAGATCAGCTGGTAGGTGGGTACCCTTTGAAGACACCCATGCAAAATACTGGAGCAGCAAAACTAGAGTAAGGACTGAGGGATTGCTAAACATGCCATCTTAGCCATCTGTCAACATTTGTCTCCTGCCCAACTCCCAGCCCATTCCCTTGGGGTAAATTTTATGCAGGAAAAAAGCCAAATACTTGTGGGGGAATCCTCCAATATTTCCCTATAGTGTCCCTTGTATGGCATAAATAAAACAATCACATTTCTCACATCCTCATGGCTGGTAGCAAATATTCAGTCAGTTTAGCTGTCTGCAAGGTCAGTAGTGAGAATCCAAATTTGGCAATGAGAAGGAACCTTATTATTACCGAGTGATTCTAAACTTCCTACATTTTCCACTTATTTTTTCAACCTCATTATCACTGACATCACCATTGCTGCTTCTGAGATTGATAAGAAGAAATTTATTGTCATGGATTTTTTAGCACTTAAAAACTTAACAGTTCCTCCATGTATTTATAGTATGAAATGTGTAATCCACTTCATATAAAGAACCATTAAAGAACCATTTTAATTGTGCATGCAGACAAGAAAAGGAATAAGAATAAATTTAGAATGATAAACACAGGAGATTGTGAAAGGGAATGAATCAGCAAGAAAAGATTCCAAGTCTGTTTAAGAATTTAGAGAAAAAATGTGCCCATAAAATATTTAGTATTTACTTTCTGGTTGGCTAAAATGCTTTTCAACATTTCTTTTTGCTTTTTCATAGTTGTCTCTTCTTCTTCCACTTTCCTGCTACACATAAAATACAAGTGGATTATATGTTCCGACTTGTAGTTTGAACTATTTGTTCATGTAGACTAACATGATATCAGACAATATTCTCAAATTCTAGAATTCCATAACTGATTAATTTTTTACAGCCTGTGCCTTCTGGATAATCTCAGATATAGTTTATCTGCCCATAGAAAATACTGGATATTACAAGCTTGTAGTTCTTTTCAAAGACTAAGATACTTTTCCAAAGCCTCTTCCCTCTAGGCCGCCTTACCCCACCTGTTGCTGCTCTTCAGTGTGCGTAATTTCAGCTCCTACAATCTCTAGTCAGCATTGCTGAGAACTATGCTGCCTGGGGATTATGGGAGTTGGAGGCTAACAGATTTGGAGGGCAACAGATTGAAGAAGTTGGCTTTATGCACTAGGCCATTGTATGGCCGATACATAATTTACACACTGAACTTAGATGGAAAATCACCATAGGTAGTTCTCAACTTATGACCACATTTTAGCCCAACATTTCTGTTGCTGAGTGAGACAGTTGTTAAGTGAGTTTTGCTCCATTTTACAACATTTCTTGCCCCAGTTGTTAAATGAATTATTGCAGTTGTTAAGTTAGTAACCCGGTTAAGTGAATCTGGTTTCCCCATTGACTTTGTTTGTCAAATGGTCACAAAAAGTGATCACATGACATCATAAATATGAGTCAGTTGCCAAGCATATGAATTTTGATCATGTGACCATGGGGATGTTGCAATGGTCGTAAGTGTGACAAATAGCAATAGCAGTTAGACTGATATACCGCTTTATAGTGCTTTATTTAATCCTCATTTTACCCACCTTGGAAGGATTGAAGGCTGAGTCAACCTTGAGCCTGGTGGGATTTAAACTGCCAAATTGTAGGCAGCTGGCTGCAGCAGAAGTAGCTTGCAGTACTGTGCTCTAACCACTGCACCACAGAGGCTCCTTATATGGTCATAAGTCACTTGTTTCAGTGCAATTTTATCTTTGAATGGTCATTAAATGAACTGTTGCAAGTCAAAAACTTTTTGTATATTGTTAGCATTTTCCTGATTTGAGCACTGAAGCTGAAATGCTCAGCTGGGGCAACACAGACAATTTGAGGTCTCCACTATTTAAAAAAAAACTATCCTAGGATACACAGTCATAGCCAGATGCAATATAGTAACTTTTTTGTGAGGCCAAATGTTAAAATGAAGGAGCTGCTAGACACTAATGCAGTCCAAGCATATGTTATCCAAAAATCAATTCATACACAAATCTATTCCTGATTCTTGTCGTCCCATTTATTTTTCTCTATGTGTGTATAGATACACTGTAGATACTTCCTAATTGGCTGGATGCAGCAATGGCTTATTGGATTGCTATGTACTTTAGAGATCCTAATTTGTGTACAATATAATGGGCACACATTGAGATAAACTAGCTTTGGATGCTTCTGTGCCATACGGTCCAAAATTGACAAAATTGTTCTTATTATCAACAGGGGATGCTGCATATAACATGACTGAAGCTCTATTGTAACCCAGTCTATTCATCTTGCTAAAAAAAAAAAATTGAAACCTCTGATTGATTAAAACCATTTACGGAAGGTGAAAGTCAATTCTAAGTAGCCCCTACGGTGATAACTATAGCACATGGTAGTTTCTGACTTACATAAAATAAGAATATATGGCAAACAAGATTAATTTACGAATGAAAGAAAAAAAAAAGGATATACTTGGTGTTTGAAAAATGCAGAGAAATATAATACAATTGTTCTAAGTGCATATGAAAGTATGAGGTCACAGTTTGGTTATAATTGCATGTTACAGTTCAGTGACTATGATAATAGAAGAAGCTGGAATAGTTTTGAGGGGAAATTCTACAACATGCTAAATGGATGGAATTCAGGGAAATAATACTTACTGTTACATGATATGAACAACAGATGGGAATGAGGTGAGACAATAGAGGAAAAATAATTGGGTCTTTTTGAGAATGAATGAGAATAGTGTTTGTTTGGCATCTGCTTAGAAAAATGTTCAAATACATGATTTAAGCAAAAGATTATTCATGCTAAAAATTTGGTTGATTTGATTGTCTATGCTGAAAATCTGAGAACAAGTGAAGATACAATAGTGGTAAAACTTCTGAATGTGGAACAGACTTATTTTGGTAATATGAGTTGATCTAGGAAATAATAATAATAATGAGTTGATCTCGGAAAAAATGGATGTGAAGGAAAAATAAGGAAGTGAAGGAAATTAGAGTGCAAATAGAATGAGAAAGAATAAGCTTTGTGTAATATTGTAAGAAAACATTAACCATTCAACAGAATAAATGAATGAATGGAATACAAAAAAAGGATATGAAAATTGCTAGAAACAGACCAAAAAGAATCATGTTACAAAGTGCCAGACAAATGTGACGTTTCACAAGGACATTTAAAGGCCTCCTGAAAAGATGAAATGAAAGAGTCTGTGGATGGGAAAAATGCATACAACAGAATCATCATACAAAAACAATAAATGATAGAGTGTATTATTATGTGTACAAATATAAAGGTAGTTGTAAAGAATGTTATCAAAGTTCATTAGGAACAGATAAGTTTAAAAGTGGCAAAGATAATGAAGAATGCTTTTAATGGAAACAAAAGGGTTTTGGGGGGGAATTGAGTAAAAATGGCAAAACAAGGAACCTCCACCCAATTAAAGGGAGGGAATGAGGAAGGAAAGAAGGAAGGGAGGTAGAAGGAAAAGACTGAAGGAAAGAAAGGAAAGAGGGAGGAAAGGAGGGAGAAATGGAGGGAGGAAAAAAGGAACAGGAAGTAAAGAAGAGGGAGGGTAGAAGGGAAAAAAGTAGAAAGGAAGGAACGAGGCAGAAAAGATGGAAAATTTCTGATGGTCCCTGCCAGTTCCCATAAGATATCTCAATAGGGAGGTTAACGGGAACTTGAAAGCCATATTAGCTCCCACTGATTTTTTTATGCTGATTTTTTTTTCTGCCTGCCTGTCTACCTTTTTTTTTTTTTTTTGG